>CAUYRH010147817.1:0-15659 GCA_963574655.1 Perodicticus potto | reverse complement strand
TATGCAGCCTTAAAGAAAGATGGAGACTTTACCTCTTTCATGTTTACATGGATGGAGCTGGAGCATATTCTTCTTAGCAAAGTATCTCAAGAATGGAAGAAAAAGTATCCAATGTACTCAGTCCTACTATGAAACTAATTTATAGCTTTCATATGAAGACTATAACCCAATTATAGCACAAGGATATGGGGCAAGGGAGGGGAGCGGAGGGGGGAGGATGAGTGGAGGAAGGGTAATTGGTGGGACCACACCTGCAGTGCATCTTAGAAGGGTACAGGTAAAACTTAACTAAATTCAGAATATAAATGTCTCAACACAATAAAGAAAATGCCATGAAGGCTATGTTAAACAGTTTGATGTAAACATTTCAGATTGTATATGAAACCAGCACATTGTACCCCATGATTGCATTAATGTACACAGCTATGATTTAGTTAAAAAAAATAAATAAAATAAAATTTATTATTGAAGAAAATATATTATTTCTAAATGTAGTACAGCCTAAGTGTACAGTGTTTATGAAGTCCATAGTAGTGTATAGGAAGGCATATCCTTGACCTGCACATTCACTCACCACTCATTCACTCACTCCAGAACAATTTCCAGTTTTGCAAGCTTGATTCATGGTAAGTGCCTTACACATGTGTACCATTTTTTATCTTATATACTGTATTTTTACTGTACCTTTTTTATGTTTAGATACACAAATATTTACCATTGTGTTATAACTGCCTGTGTATGAAGTACAGTACCATGCTGTACAGGTTTGTAGCCTAGGAGCAATGAGCAATCCCCTGTAGCCAGGTGTGCAGTAGGCTCTGCTACCTAGTTTGTGTAAGTGATGTTCACCTAAAGACAAAGTTGCCTACCCATTCATTTCTTAAGAGTGTGTCTCTATAGTCAAGAGCCCATGTCTGTACTAATAGCGTGACAGGTGTTAGGACAAATCCAAGTTTAGATTTGGTTTTCTTTTAGTAAGGATCACATAGTATACGGCATGAGAAAGAGTATTTTGTATCTATTACACCAAAGCATGATCAATCTCTGATTAGTACGAGTGTTCAATTAAAATTAACTCTCATATATAATTCAACTGCTACTAGAACATTTTGATCACCACCTCTCACCACTGAACGCCAACGAATCCTGGCACTTCTGTCCAGGTGTAGCTTTCTAAAGTCAAATGACCAAAAGGTTGGGCCAAAAATGGTCCCCTTACTCGTGGCCAGGAACAAACACTCTCCACTGCCGCATGTCAGCCCTATAAGATGATGGAGACTCAAGCTTACTGGCCAACATGACTCATGATCAAGACATGGTCTTACAGACTCACCATGGGCCCAGTAGAATTTTAACTGTGCACTTCTCTGCCCTTTAATTCAATAAACACACACTTTTTAAGCTGCCTTCCAGAGCCATGGCCCCCCATCCTGACTGAGCTGCAGAATCACCCAGCAAGCAGATCAAAGCGGATCCCTGAATGCGAACTCTGCTTTATTGACTCACATCTCAGAGACAAAGTCTACACACACTCTTTCATATTAGGTACTCAATATATCATTGTAGAATTGACCATATCAACCATAAATGTGACAGTATATTCTGAACTTCCAATTCCATACATTAATCTGCATCTCTGACATTATGCCAGTTCCATATTCTCTTTATTAGCATAGCTGTTTAGTAATATTTGAAAATGGAAAGTGTGAGTCTTCCAGCTTTGTTCCCTTTTGAGGTTCTTCTGGTGATTCTAGGTCCCTTGAACTTTCAAACAAATTTTAGGACAGTTTGTCAATTTCTGAAGAGAAGGCAGCTGGGATTTTTATATAGATTGCATTGAATCTGGAGATTACTTTGGGCAACACTTCCATATTAACAATATTAAGTCCTCTAATCCTTGCCAACAAGCTGTCTCTCCATTTGTTCAACAATATTTTATAGTTTTCAGAGTATATATTTTGAACTTAATTTGTTAAATTTATTTTTCAGAATCTTATTCCTTTTGATGCTATTTTAAATAGAATTGGTTGCTGAATTACAATGTTGTGTAAGAGTGGTCAGAGCAGGCATTATTTTCTTGTTCCAGTTTTCAGGAGAAAATCATTCACTCTTTCCCGTTAAGTGTGATATTATATGTGGGCAGATGTCCTTTATTGGGTTGATAAAGTTATCTTCTATTCTTACTTTGCTGAGTGTTTTTATCATTGAGTGGCATTGAATTTTTGTTGCTATCTCTGCATCTTTTTAGATGATCACATGATTTCTGTTCTTCATTCTACATAACATTAATTGTTTTTAATGTTAAACCAACCTTGCATTTTCCGTTTGGTCATGATTGTATAATCCTTTTTAACTATTATTGGATTTTATTTGATAGTATCTTGTCGAGGATTTTTTGCATCTATATTATAAGAAACAATGATCCATAGGGTTTTTTCTGGCATTATTTCTGTCTAGTTTTGGTATCACAGTAATGCCGATCTCATAGAATGAGTTGGGAATGTGCTGCCCTCTTCTAGTTTTGTTGAAAACTTATGAAGGGCGGTGCCTGTGGCTCAGTGGGCAGGGTGCCAGCCCCATATACTGAGTGTAGCGGGTTCAAACCCAGCCCCGGCCAAACTGCAACAACAACAAAAAATAGCGAGGCTTTGTGGCGAGTGCCTGTAGTCCCAGCTACTTGGGAGGCTGAGGCAAGGGAATCACCTAAGCCCAGGAGTTGGAGGTTGCTGTGAGCTGTGTGATGCCATGGCACTCTACCGAGGATGATAAAATGAAACTTGTCTCTACAAAAAAAAAAAAGAAAATTTATGAATAATCAGTATTAATTCTTCCTTAAATGTCTGGCAGAACTCACTGGTAAAGCCATAATCATAGGCATTTCTTTGTGGGAAATTTTTTGTTTACTAATCCAATCTCCTGATTTTTAAAGCTCTATTCAGACTTTTCTATTTCTTTTTGAGTCAGTTTAAATAGCTGCATCTTTACACACATTTGTCTATTTTATCTCAGCTTTCTAATTTGTTGGCATACAACCGTTTGTAGCATTCCCTTATACATTTTCTTGATTTCTGTATTGTCAGTAATAATGTCTCTTCTTTCATTACTAATTTTAGTAATTTGAGTCTTCTTTTTTTCTTAGCCTAGCAAAAGGTCAATTTTATTGATCTTTTGAGGAATCAACAGTTGGTTTCATTTATTTTCTTTACTCTTTTTCTATTTTTGATTTTTATTAATTCAAATCTTTATAATTTCCTTTCTCTGTTTGCTTTGAGTTTAGTTTGCTCTTCTATTTTGGGTGTCTTAAGTATTGATTTGAAATCTTTCTTTTTTAATATAGACATTTATAGCTATAAATTTCCCTCTAAATGCTGAGTAAGCTGAATCCCATAAATTTTAGTATGTTGTGCCTTTGTTTTCATTTGTTCCAAAGTATTTTCTAATTTTATTTGGACTTCTTCTTTGACCCAAAGTCAGTTGTTTAGTAATGTATTGTTTAACTTGCACATGTTTGTTAATTTCCAAAATTTCTTTCTGTTATTAATTTCCAACTTCACTCAATTGTGAACAAGGGAAATATTTTGTATAATTTCAACCATTTTATGTTTCTCAGAGCCTGATCTATGGCCCAGAAGAATATATATTCTACTATTGTTAAGTGGAGTGTTCTGTAAGTATCTATAAGTATAATTTGTGTATAATGTAGTTCAAATCTTGTATTTCCTGGTTTGTTGCCATATAGTTTTTCTTAGTACCCCCTTAATACTTTATTTTTTCTGTAAGGTCAGTAGTAGTGTCCCCTCTTTCATTTTTGATTTTAGTAATAAGAGTCATTTGTTGTTTTTTTTTTTTTTTGTAGAGGGATACTGATATTTACAACCTTTATTTTTGAATTGTCTATTTCTCCTCTCAATTTTGCCAGCCTTTGACTCATGCATTTTGGGGCCCTGTTGTTGGTACATACATGCTTGTATTTGTAACTTCTTGAAGGATTGATCTCTGTATCATTACAAAATGTTTCTCTTTAACTCTGGTAACATTTTTTGTGTTAATATCCAATTGGTCTAATATTAGGATAGCCATTCTAGTCACTGGATTTTTATGAATGACACAGAAAATCATGTAATAAGGGTACATGTGTGACAAATACTGGCTAATACTACAGCTACTATGAGAGGCTGTTGGAGTGGCTTTACAACCTGATCTTAGTTAAAAGCCTCACTACATCCAGCTCTGAAGTGCATATAGTTTTCTATACCTCATAGAAGAACTATAGAGAAACAAAGAGCTAAAGTAGATTTCTCCAAAACTCCAAGCCTAGAGGGTGGTTCCAACATGATACGCATGGCTCCCAAGCCCATTCTTTCTTCTATATGTCAGTTATCTATGAGATACTAAATCTATAATTCAACTGAAGACAAATCCTGGTGGTCAAGAACATGGACTTGGATGGAGTTCAAAGAGTTTAGGGCAAAACCTGGAGCCACTACTCACTAGCTGAAGAAACTTCAACAAGTTCCTTAAGTGCATGCTGAAGTTTCCTCATCTGTACCAGCAGGGGATGCCTGCTCCAGAGGGTCATTATGAGGATTATCCTTGATGACCCTAGTAAGTTTCCTGGCAGCTAGAGTACAGTCAATAAAGATCAGCTGTTATTAATATTGTAACAATTATCACTATGGTTAGCTAAAGGGCAAGATGGGCACTGACATATCTACAGGGAATGTAAGAGCTGCCACAAGACAGACAAGAGGAAGATATGTGTTTGAAGAAAAGGGAAGTCCCACCCCCGACTCAGGGACGACCAGAGAAGTACTATGTTTCTGTGGTACCTTGGATAAGATAGATGACTAGCTTGGTGAACAGCAGAGTCTAGGCACCAAGGCAGGCAAGGGATGAAAGTGTGTTTGACGTCCCCCATCAGCACAGCTCTGGCCTCCTTCGAGAATGCTCTCATAAGCTCAAGGAGCCATAAAGTGAAAGTACCTCAATAAAGGAAGAACAGAAGGCCCAAGGTATTCAGGAAAGGAGCTACATCCCAAGGCAAGAATCTATGCCCCCCCAACTCCACCACTGCTTCTCACCTGTCCTATTTGCTTTTATCTCTGATGAGTTTATTCAGAACCCATCTGCTTGGTGCTAAAATCTCTGTGGGGTACAGAGGATTGGTTTAGGGAAGTAACATCCTGAAAAGCTAAAAGCTCCCCTCAGGTCTGTGCTCAGCCGAGAGCCTGGATTTCCTCTGCCAGGTAGGCCATGGCACACCTCAAGTCTGGACCAGGGCAGAGGAGCCCCATCCTGAGACCTGGGGAAGGAGCAGGCGAAGGTGCTGGAACCTCACATCCTTCAGCATCACCTTGGAGAGAGGCAGGATCTGGACACCAACCCCTAACCCTGCCTTATCGATTCTGTCCCTATGATTAGTCCCCATGGAGCATGGTGAACTCCAGAGTGGGGAAAATGAGGGGTATCCTCACAAGGGACATGAGTAGGTACTGGGGCAAATCCGTGCTCCAGCCTCCTCTAAGCTGGGCTCTGTGTTCAGCTATATCACAACCACAAAGGTATTTTCTCCTTCTACCAGATTGTTATTTCTATGGGGTTTGTATAACTCAAGTGAGGCGCAAAGAGGCAAGATCACTTGCCTAAGCCCACAGGGTCATAAATGAAGGAGCCAAAGGTAAACTTCAAATACTAGCAGTGCTTTTTGTTTCAGGGCATGGGACAGCAGGTGGCTCATAGTGACCCCTGGAACATACCAGATGTGTCCAAGCTGAGTCTGTGCAGCTCAGATCACAGGCCCATCTCAGGACAATGGGATACAGGGAGGGAGGCAGGGCCAGTAGGAAAGGGTCAGGGGGCAGGTGAGAGTTTCGCCAACTGCCCCCATGAGCTGGACAAGACCGGGACACCATGCACGCCAGATCAGAATGTGGAAGGTGGCTTGTCCATATCCCCACCAAAGGGCAGGGACACTCGGACTTGGGTTCAAGGCTCCAATCCATGGGAGGCGGCACTAGCAATGCAAGGGGGAGGATTAACATTTATTTGGCTCCTACTATCTGTCAGATGCTCTCAAACTCTCCATTTCCATATAGTCCCTGCCATGGCCCAATAAGGGTGTTGTTGTGCCCCTAGCTCACAGATGAGGATTCTGCAGCAGTGGTGAGCTGGTTGCTTGTGAGTCAGACCATGTTCTCTTCCTCCGCGGCATGCTTGTAGATGACACTTTCCAAAATCTGCCTTTTAGTAGGGCCACATGACTGACTTCGTTTGGTGGAACTGGGCAAAAGCTGTCTAGATCTCACCTATATTCCCTGGTCTTCATATCCACCTGCAAAATCTTCCACACTCCTGTTCCTTTGCCAGCTGGACACAGATGAACAGGCCGGGCTAAGAAGCCCCAGCAGTGGTAGAGCCATCTGACCGGAGGAGCCTGGGTCCCTGAATGACAGCATGGGGCACCTAGGTAGAGAAAGACCTCGGCAGAAGCCCAGGAGACTTGCCGTGGGACCCACTGCTCCATTAGTTCCTTGCTATGGGCCTCTGTTTCCCCTTCTGTACACGATGGGGGTGGCACAAGGCTCCTGTAAGGCTGCCATTCAAAGAGGTGTGTGCTTCTGTAAGCAGGGAAGGATGAAGAAAGATGTGGAGACTCCTCCTCACCCCCATGGGCTCTTGCTGGCTTGTTTTGAGGCTATAGGCTGGGCCATGTGTGATACGTGGATGAGAACCCCACAGAATACAGCAGGTGAGAGTTTAGGACAGAGGCAGGGTTTGGGGCTGGTGCACTGTACAGGCTTTCTCAGCACTGTTGCTGACCTGTTAAGTCATTTTCACCTCCAACAGGCACTGCCCTCTGACCTCCACCTCCCTGGGGAAGAGCTCGCCATGACCGACCAACCCCCTCTCCAGGCTCTCCTGCCTCCTGTGGGCCCAGGTCGCCAGCATCCCTGGAGGCATGAGGCTAAGAGATTCCTTGTCTTCCTTCCTTCTCGCCTGGACACTCGCCCCAGTGCAGTGACATTTCATTTTCCACCCAGGCTCACAGCCATGATGCTCGGTCCCACGACATCAGCAGAAGCAGTGGGAAAGGCAGCCGCTGTCACCTGCATCACGAAGGCCGTTTCTACAGCCCGAGTCCTAGGCAAGGGACACGCCTGGCTTCCTAAAACCCTCCTTGGGTTATTTGTTGGTTGTGTATTTCTCTCCCCGCTCTCGCTTCCCCGTCTCCCGCCCGAGAATATCTGTCTTCACCATTCAGTCTCCAGAGGCATTTGTCTGCAGGGAAAATAGTGGCTGACAGCAAAGGTCACCGCGACCAGTCCTGACTCGCCGCATACAAATGTGCCTTTTAGCGGTGGGCCCGGCAAAGAAGGCCCAGGTCTTATTATTGATAAATCCTTGAAAAGACTCTAATGTATCTTCATTTCAGGGAAAACAACTGCCTTCAAGGTTGCGCCGAGAAAATAAAGCAGGCGGCCTGGTGAGGGATTCGAGAAGTTGGCATTTTCCCGAAGATTAAAAGATAATAACACTTCTATTAGGATCACTCCGCCACGCTGTATTGATCTCATCAGGGAAGCCACTGCAGGTCTAATATGAACCGAGCGCGTTCTGGAATTAATCACGGGGGGTTTTATTACGGTTCATAGGGCGTTTCGTTCAAGCTGCATCGTTTGCAATATTTATGGCCCCGCTCCCTGGCCGTTATTAAGTGCAAGTGGGCCGCGTGGAGCTGGGCCTGCTGGGTTAGAACACAAAGTCATTCTTCAAAAGTAAATCTTATCTAAACTGTGCACACAAAGCCAATTATGTTTTGATTTACATTTTAATTCTGCTGCAGAGGCCTCAGTGCTGGAGTGGAAGGGACCAGGGATGAAGATCCGATAGAGGAAAATCCGGTTTCTATCCTGCCCCAGGTCCAACTGGAGTTATGACCTGAGCTCCTTCACTTTGCTCAGCCTCAACTTTCACATCTGCAAAATGGGTGTGATGAAAGCTGCCACCTCCCAGGGCAGCACGATCAAAGGAGACTGCATCCACAGAGATATGACATACAACCTGGCTCAGGTGCGTGAGCCATGAGAGATTTCTTTTTCTATAGGCAAATTCAGGAGAAACCAACCTAAGCAAAGTATTAGGTGAAAATAGGCTGGTTTGTTTAATCACAAACTTAAGATAAACAAATGAACGTGTTTTATGATCCGCAGGAAGTAGCTTCCAGTTCAGCAGCCTCCACCACCCACCCTTTTCCTTGTACCCTTTTCCTTGTAGATGCCTATCTTTCCTCCACGATGTGGGACTAATGATCAACTGTCTTTTGGATAAAGAGTATATTGTAAATCTCAGAGAGTTTTTGTAAAAATTAAATAAGATAGAGCTGGAAAGGGCCTCACACAGAGTGCACACTCACTAACTCAAGACTTCGTGTCAGCACAACCCATGGGAGGAGGCGCTAGCAATGGCAAGCGGGAGAATTTTTCCCACAAAATCTTCCACACTCCCTGTTTCTTTGCCAGATGGACCCAATGAACAGGTGGGGCTTAGAAGCCCCAGCAATGGCAGAGCTATCTGACCCGAGAAGCCTGGGTCCCTGAATGACTGTGGCAGAATCCCAGGAGACATGGTCCTGAAGAGGAAGGGGAGGAGAGGAGACACCACCCTGTCTGGCAGGAGGAGGGAAAAGAATAAATATTACTGATCATAGTAAATGGGACCAATAACCACAGTAGTGAAATTAGTAATTACAGAGTAGTAACAACTGTATAAGCAGAAAGTACATAGTATTAGTAGCAGCAATGGTAGATAGTAGGAATACTAGTACTGACGGTACCAATAAGAGTAATAGCATCCTGTGTGACGTTAACCAAGTCATTCAACCTCTCTGAGCCCCAGGACCATCCCTTATAAAATGGCTATAAAAATACATAATTCTCATGGATCGTCTCCATGTAAAACCAGATGTAAGTAAAGCTCTGCAGGACCCCTCAGCAGGCTAGGGAAGCATTCGTTTCCTTCCCTATCACCCTCCACCTATTCATCCTCTCTCTATCACTGCTTGCCCTGTGCTTCTGAGGCTCCCCCACTTGTGACCACCTGTCTAAAATTTGCCTTTGTGAATTGTTACAATGAGGCTAGCACGACAGTGGGAGTCTACTGAGTGGGGTTTGATGCTAGATCAACACTCCTGTCTCCCTGACACGCCTGCCTTCATCCCAGGGCAAATAAGATGACTCAGTGAGAAGAGGCGAGGAAGCCTCTCAGACAGGACCTAGCACACCACGGGCTCCATGCCAGATGCTACCAGGGAAAGGCTCTTGGCTTTTCTGATCAGTTTCCCCATCTCCACAGTGGGATTCATATGTACATTTTCTACTTCATACTGACCACCTAATTAAGGAACTTGCTAAGCACTTCTTGAGGACAAAGAGCTGCTTTGTCTTTCCTTTCCAGAGCCCGACGTCATCCCTTGCTTACAACAGACATCCTATTAGCAATTATCACATTGTCTGCGCCGTGCAGGAAATCCCTTCCACGGCATCAAGTGAGAAGGTCATGCGTTCCCGTCTGCTTGAATATTTCCAGTGTGAAGCTGCTCATCATCCAGGATTCAGACCATTTCCTTGTTAAACAATGGTAAGTTTCAGATGTGAAGATGAAATCTGTTTCCATAACTGCCACCTTTCATCCTAGTTCAGGCCTTAGGCATCATGGAAAACATGTTGGTGTGGCAGTGCTGCAAATGTCCCATTAGATTCCCTCAGTCTTCCTCTTTGACTGGCTAGACAACACCAGGCCTTCAACGGTTATGCTCACGACATTGTCTGTTCACTCACCAACTCAGCAAATTCCAGGCAAGCACTGGACCAGGCCTATGCTGGATGCCAGGAGTGCAGCAACGGCAAAAGACAGGCCCTAGAGGGGTACAGAGCTGATGACTGCTTACAGGTGTCTTCAGTGACTCTTCCTCCCCTCTGCTGTTCCATTCGGAGTTCCCTTCCACAAGTCCAAGCCCTGTAGCTGAGCCCCAAATCCAGGCACAGTCTGACCAGTTTAGAGAGACACTGCAGCCTCCAGCCCAGTGTCAGCATTCAATAAATTTCCATGAAGGTTTGGCTGAATGAATGTTTCCTAAATGGGCATCACCTTCCTCCTTCTAAAGGTTATACAGTTACTAATGTCTTTGTCTTGCAGAGAAAGCTAAGGGAAAGGCCAGCCTGGGATGAGTCCACTGGGACAGAAACCAAGAGTTTGGGCATCTCTTACCTGGACCAGCAAATGAGTTGAAAGCAGGAGTGTGCGAAACCTGGATGCAAAAAAGATGTGCTAGCTAGATAGGATATTGACAGGTGTCTGACTCCAGGATAGCTTGGGGCACAGGTCCTCAGCAGGAAGGCTGATGCCAGAACCCTTGGGTGGAATAGGGAATGTTATGCTCACAGATGAGTTGGGAACAGGGTCGAAGAGCTAGGACAGAGAGAGCAGAGGTGAAAGTCAAGTGTGAAAGTGGGAAGGGAAAACTACACCAGTAATTGGACAAGGTTATATGTGGATTTTTGGCTGCATGGGAGATGGGTGTCCCTAACCCCCCTACCATTACTCAAGGGCCAACTCTATGTGCATATTGAGCTTCTGCTGAACTGTGCAAACTCCCTGTGGCCAGTGCAAGGGCCAGGGCCGCATGAGCTGACCTGGGGCAGCCACCCACCTGTGCTTCCTGCAGCAAATAAGACAGGAGAACAAGTGAGGAAGGAGGAGGAGGAAGAGAAACAGAGACCAACAGGCATGAAAGGATGAAAGTAGGAAAGAATAAAGCAGCAGATTGGGCGGGCTAGAGGAAGATCTATGGCGTCGTGGAACACTGCACACCAACCTTGCGAGCACTTTCATAAACTGGGTTTATTGAATAAGTCATCTTCACCATAAAATGGATTTGCATTTCCCTCCACACCCCGTATGCCAGGGCTCTGCGGCCTCACAAACACAGCAGTGTTACCACCACAATATGCACCTCGTAAATCCGCAGGTTCCGGTGGCCCCATGAGAAGCCCAGCTAGCTCTTCCAAGAGACCTGCGTCTGGAAGCCCTAGCTGCTTTCCCAAGGACCCCTCCCTGCCCAGAAGGCGCCCTCAGTGCAAGCCCCAGAAATAGACGCAAACTTCTGCAGAAGAAAAGAACACACATCACATGTTTCGGTTTTTAGCTGAGAAAACCCACCACTTCAGGAAGCGGCACCGATATAGCATTATGGATTTTGAAGAAACATGCAGAGCAGAAGTGCATCATTTAAACACCCCAAAAAGAGTGGCTTCTACCCTCACATCCGACAGCAGAAGTGGTTGGCTGGCTGAGGACAAGGAGAAAAAGAGGCTCATCCGGGCCTGCTGTTAAAGACCAGTCTATTCTCTGTCATGCTGAAGCCAGAGACTAATTTTCTGTGGTATATAAAGAAACTGCAAAGACACGTTTTGATTCACAGGCTCTCATTTTGGCTCAACTTGAGAAAACTCTTACTAAAAGCTACAGCTCCCAACCTTCCCCATTAAAGTCTGACATGGGCTGTAAATTGAATGTACAGTTGACCCTTGAACAACATGGGTTTGAACAGCACAAGTCCGCTTACACATCGATTTCTGCCACCTCTGCCATGGCCGAGACAGCAAGACCAGCCCCTGTGCTCCTCCTCCTCCCGAGTCTGCTCAATGTGGAGACAAGAATGAGGACCTTTGTGATGAGCCACTGCCACATGATGAATAGTAAATATGTTCTTCTTCCCATGACTTCCTTAGTAACATTTTCTTTCCTCTAGCTTACTTTATTGTAATAATACAATATAGTATACACAGAAAATGCACACTTCTGTGCTAACCATACCTATAACAAGCACACTTTGTGTTAACCAACTGTCATCCGTGACTTTCCAGCGAACAGTAGGATATTAGGAGTTATGTCTGAGGGGGCATCTAAAGTGCTACATGAATTTTTTCTTGAAAAGTAAATTTATTTTAGGTTAATATGAGGGTACAAACAACCAGGTCAAAATACTGGAGTTTGGTAGGTAGAGTCCTTGTTATGTTTATGTCCCATACATAAAAGGTATGCTGATCACCCCTCCTGTGTCCATTCAGTGAACACACTCCAACCTCCGCCCTCTCCCTCATTACCCCTCCTCCCAACTTGAATTGAAGTGAGTTTTTCTCCTATGTGGGCCTGCATTAGATCGTCTACCAGCTTCATATTAGTGCACGTTGGATAATTGCTCTTCCATTCTTCTGATACTTTACTAAGAATATATTCTTCTTGGCAAAGTATCTCAAGAATGGAAGAAAAAGTACCCAATGTACTTAGTCTTACTATGAAACCAATTCATAGCTTTCTTATGAAAGCTATAACCCAATTATAGCTCAAGTGAAGGAGAAAGGGGAGTGGGAGGGGAGGGGAGGGAAGGGGAGAGAATGGGGAGGGAGGGAGAGTAATTGGTGGCACCACACCTACATCTTACAAGGGTATGTGTGCCCTTCCTTACAAGGTGCATCTTACAAGGGGACGTGTGAAATTTACTAGGTGTAGAATATAAATGTCTTAACACAATAACTAAGAAAATGCCGTGAAGGCTATGTTAACCAGTTTGATGAAAACATTTCAAATCGTGTATAAAAGCAGCACATTGTACCCCATGATTGCATTAATGTACACAGCTATGATTTAACAAAAAAAAAAAAAGAATATACTAAGAAGAGTATGTTTCAACTCCATCCAGGATATAAAGTCACCATCTTTTCTTATGGCTGGATAGTATTCCATGTTCTCAATTTGTTCATTCATTCCTGAGTTGATTGACATTTAGGTTCTTTTCACGTCTTGGCAGATGTAAATTGAGCTGCAATAAACAATCTAGTGCAAATGTCCTTATGATAAAATGATTTTTTTTCTCCTGGGTAGATGCCTCGTAGTAGGATTGAGGTATCAAATGGGAGATCTAATCTGAGATCTTTGAAGATTTTCCATACTCCTTTCCAAAGAGCCTGTCTTAGTTTGTAGTCTCACCAACAGTGTGAAAGAGTTCCCCTCTCTCCACATCCATGCCAGCATCTGCAGCTTTGGGACTTGTGATGTGGGATAATCTTACTGGGGTTACATGGGAGACCGGTATCCCCAACCCCCTCATTATTCCAGGGTCAATAGTATATGCACATTAAATATATAGATGTATACGTGCATATATGCAAACACATAAAGAATGTGTATAACACATGTATGTATGTGTACGTGTGTACATACACATACAGGTATGTATGTGAACGACATAACAGTAGGTATTCCACCTACAAACTCCTGTTGAGTCTTGAGGCTATGCTGAATTCTGCACAAGGTGAGCAAAAAGAGGATGATATTAGCATGCAATGTAATGTAGCAATGTAGCACAAATATACTAGTGCTGGTCTGACTGTGGGTTGTTTTGATTTGCATATTCACCCAGGGAAAAACCAAAAAATAGATTTGCATTTCTGAGGGTGAAAGAAAATGCATTAATTCATAGAGGTTAAAGATAAATCCCCAAAGAAGAAATGCAAACGACCAGTCAAAATATGAAAAATTGCTCAATCTCTTGGATAACTGAAGGAAATAAAACTGAACTAGTAATGAAATCCCATCATAATTAGTCTTTTAATTCAGCAAAGACTAATAAGAAATAATAATACTTAAAGATGGTAAGGCTGTGGTGAGAAAGCTATTCTTGTTCATTGGTGAGTCAAAATAAGTACATGCTATATTTTGGGTGAAATTATTTCGTTGACACACTTAGTGATGCCTTCAGTAAAGAGAGAGGTTTTTTGTTATTGTTTTTATTTTTTGTGTAGTTGTTGACAGAAAGTCTGGAGATCAACCAAGACAAGAAAGAGGCATTTCAACAAGGCCTAGGAAAAAATGAGAAGATGCTTGAACATTGGAAGAGGAGAACCTTACCACCTTAGGATGTGACATTTCTCAGAGCCACACCTGCCCTGTGAGGAAGGACTGGAGAAGAGATCAGAATTACTCTACAGGCCACTTGTCACATGGGATCAGAGTAGCGTGGGAGTGGGGGGCAAGCGATCTCAGCCAGTTCCGGTGTCATCACAAAATAAAGGGAAACAGGGAATTCTATAAAGCACAAAATCAAGCTGCCCCTGTGGCTATTCTGGGCCTCACTGGGGAGAAGAGGATAGCACTCCCCCAGAGCTCCTTAAAATCCTCAAACCCAAGGGGGCTTGTTGCCTTCTGGGACAGCACTTGAACTTCTTAAAAGGCAATTTAGTGACCTTTACTGCTGCCAGCCTATGGTCACAGCAAAGCTCCTGGTCACCAACAATGGGTAACATCTAGATAACTCATGTGTCACTAGACTTAACATTTTCCTCTCAAGAACCATCATCTCTAAAACAGGCACAAACACTGTTTTTTTTCTTTTTTTAATTTTTATTAAATCCTAATTGTGTACATTGGTGCAATCATGGGGCACAATGTGCAGACTTCATATACAATCTGAAATATTTTCATTGAACTATTTAACATAGCCTTCATGGCCTTTTAATCACTATATGAAAACATTTATATTCTACATTTAGTAATTTTCACTTGTACCCTTGTAAGATGCACCGTAAGTGTGATCCCACCAATCACATTCCCTCCACCCATCTTCTCCCCTCCCCTCCCCTCCCTTGCCCCCTCCCCATTTAAAGACAACTGAGGAATAATTCCAAAGTGCCAAAAAACTTACACATCTTTGCAAGTTCCTCATCCTATCCCTCTATGGGGTGTAACATTTTCTTATCTTCTCTTGATGCCAAAAGAACAAGCTCAGGGTTATAAACAACGTTCCTGCTGATGGCTGCATGCTGTTTACACTGGACGTGCATATATCAAGACTTTTGGGATTTTATGTGGCCAGAGGGCATTCAGCGACTTCCTTGTTGAAGAAGACAGCCGCCTCCCCTTCATTGCAGGTGCTTACCTAAGTGACGTTCCTGGACCCAAGGACTAAACTAGAAAACCTCAACGAAACAGAAATGAAGCAGCCAAGAACCTCAGTTTGCAGGAATTTATTTCTGAATTTGAATCCGCTAAGAATTTATTTGGCAAATTCAATGTATTTATTCAACAAATATTTATTGTGTTCTCACTAGCCCCTGTTCTGGGTGCTGTGGATCAAGCAGTGAACCAAAGATGAACCTTTCCCTGCATAACTGCTGTCATTTAGTGGGGGTGGGTGATGTGAGAGAGGTGATGTGGCACCTCTATACAGAGGCACCCAGAGCTCCCTGCATTCAGGCTGCCTGACTTCTGCCTTGCTCTGACTAGGGCCTACTAATGGATGGGGGTGGGGTGGGGAGCACCTCAATAGTACACATCTCAGTTTTGCTGCCATATCCCTTCCCCTGAGATGGAGGACTGGTAATTCACCAATGAACTCAGGCCCTGGGTGAATAAGGCCCTGTGTTTCCCCCAAGGGTATTTGGAAGGAGGTCTTTCATGCACAAGTTCAGTTTGCGTGGATCCTGGGATTTATGACTAGCAAATAATTATGAAGGGCGCTCAGGAACAGACTGGTTCGTTTTGTGCGGGGGGGGGGCCCCCGCCCCCCCCCGGAGGTGGGGGGTGTGTGTGCAATCGGTGGA
>CAUYRH010147808.1:0-45676 GCA_963574655.1 Perodicticus potto | reverse complement strand
CTAAAAAGCTTCTGTACTGCTAAGAACACAGTAAATGTAGCAGGCAGACAGCCCTCAGATTGGGAGAAAATATTTTCAGGTAATTCCTCCGACAAAGGTTTAATAACCAGAATCCACAGAGAACTCAAACGTATTAGCAAGAAAAGAACAAGTGATCCCATCTCAGGGTGGGCAAAGGAGTTGAAGAGAAACTTCTCTAAAGAAGACAGGCACACGGCCTACAGTCACATGAAAAAATGCTCACCATCCTTAATCATCAGAGAAATGTAAATTAAAACTACTTTGAGATATCACCTAACTCCAGTAAGATTAGCCCACATGACAAATTCCCCAAACCAGAGATGTTGGCGTGGTTGTGGAGAAAAGGGAACACTTCTACACTGCTGGTGGGAATGCAAACTAATACATTCCTTTTGGAAGGATGTTTGGAGAGTACTTAGAGTTCTAAAAATAGACCTGTCATTGGATCCTATAATTCCTTTACTATATACCCAGAAGACCAAAAATTACATTATAACAAAGACATCTGTACCAGAATGTTTATTGCAGCCCAATTCATAATTGCTAAGTCATGGAAGAAGTCCAAGTGCCCATCAACCCATGAATGGATCAATAAATTGTGGTACATGTATACCATGGAATACTATGCAGCCTTAAAGAAAGATGGAGACTTTTCCTCTTTTGTGTTTACATGGATGGAGCTGGAACATATTCTTCTTAGCAAAGTATCTCAAAAATGGAAGAAAAAGTATCCAATGTTCTCAGCCCTACTATGAAGCTAATTTATAGGTTTCACATGAAGGCTATAACCCAATTATAGCATAAGAATATGGGGAAAGGGACAAGGCAGGGGAGGGGAGGGGGGAGGTTGTGGTGGAGGAAGGGTAATTGGCAGGGCCACACCTATGGTGCATCTTAGAAGGGTACAGAGGAAACTTATGAAATGCAGTACAAATGTCTTCATACAATAACAAAGAAAATGCCCTAAAGGCTATGTTAAACAGTTTGATGAAAACATTTCAGATTGTATATGAAACCAGCCATTTTACCCCTTGATTGCACTAATGTATGCAGCTATGATTTAATAATAAAAAAAAGGAAAAAAAAAAGAAAATAGGTAGTATTTAAAATGTCTATTTAGAGACATGGTCATTGTTGTGTTCCTTATTCCTGACCTACTAATTCTCTGTAAGACTTTTTAGTATTCAATATCCTAAAGTAGAATGGTTAGCTTTGTATAATATTGGATAAAGAGGTAAAAGTTTCAAGTGCTGATAGTTACCAAAGCTCCAAACTCTGGTGAGCTCATTAGAGTTATTGGAAAATATTAATTGTAGTCTGTGGTTGGCACACAGACCTTTTGGGGTTCAACACAATTCAAGACACAATGATCTGTTCCTATTTCATATTGTCAATCAGAAATGTTGCTCTTTGAAGGCCATTACTAGTTTCACTTGAATATAAAATGTATTCATCTCTTTATGTCTTTTTTTTTTTTAAATTTCAGGTTAATGTGAGGATATAAACAATCAGGTCACAATGTTTATATTTGTTAGGTAGAATCCCTCTTGTAGTTGTGTCCCACACCCAAAACATGTGCCATATACCCACTTATATTGTGCCTATTAAATGACAGAACACCAATCCTCTCCTCCTTCCCTTTCCCCCACTCTTTCCAACTTGAATTGAATTGAGTTTTTCTTTTATCTGGGCATGTATTAGATCATCTACTGGCTTTATATTAATATTGAGTACATTGGATACTTGCTTTTCCATTCTTGTGAGACTTTGGTAAAACGAATGTGTTTCATCTCTATCCAGGTTAATACAAAAGATGTAGTCTCCATCTTTCTTATGGCTGAATAGTATTCTATGGTATACTGTGCCACAGTTTTTTAACCAATTCCTGGGTTGATGGGCATTTAGGTTGTTTCCACATTTTTGCAATTATAAATTGAGCTGCAATAAACAGTCTAGTTCAGTCTAAAATATCAAATTTTTGCTTTGATATTCAGAAATTGGTTTGTAGTTCTCTTTTTAGTTGGGTCCTTTCCAGGTTTTGGTATCAGGGTGATGTTTGCTTCATAGAATGTGTTGGGGAAGATTCCTTCCTTCTCAAAGTTTTGGAATAAGTTCTGCAGTGTAGGTACAAGCTCATCATGCAAGTTTTAATAGAATTCCGCGATGAAGTCATCTGGTCCAGGGATCTTTTTGTCGGAAGCATTTTTATTGTTTCTTCAATTTCAGTAGTAGATATTGGTCCTTTCAAGAGATCTATTTTTTCCTGGTTAAGGCTAGGGAGATGGTGTAATTTTAGGTATGGGTACATTTCCTCAATATTGTCAAATTTCTGGACCTAGAATTTCTTGTGGTAGTCAGAAATAATTTCTTATATCTCTATGGTATTAGTTGTTATTTCACCTCTTTTTGTTTCTTATTGAGGTTATTAGAGATTTTAGTTTTCTGTTTATAGTTAATCTGGTCAATGCTTTATTGATTTTTCTTGTCTTTGTAGGCCAACTTTTTGTTTCATTACTTTTCTGAATGATTTTTTTTTGTTTTTAATTTCATTTATTTTTGAATTAATTTTGGTTATTTCTTTTCTTCTGTTAGGTTTGGGATTGGACTGCTCTTTTCCATTTCCTTGAGCATATTCATTAAGTTGTTGATGTACTCGCTTTCTGTTTTTCAGATGTAGGCATCTAATGTGATAAATTTCCCTCTTAGAATTGCTTTTGCAGTATCCCACAGGTTTACTAGCTTGTGGCTTTATTGTTGTTATGTTCAAGGAATTTAATAATTTCCTCCTTTATCTCTTCCAGATCCAACTGTCATTCAGCAGCAGGTTGTTTAGTTTCCTTGCCTTTGTGCAGGGATAAAAATTTTTCTTGGAGTTTTGTTCCACCTTTATTACTTTGTGGTCTGAAATGATACAAGGTACAATTTCAGTTCTTTTAATTTTGTTGAGGTTTGATTTGTGTCCTAGGATATTATCTATTTTGAAAAATGTTTCATGGGCTGGCAAGAAAAAAAATTCTTTTTTTTCATTCTTGTGATACTTTACTAAAGTGAATGCTCTACAACAATATTCAAATTAACACAAAAGATATAAACACTTCATCTATTTATGGTTGAATATTAGTCTATGGTATACATATACCACAATTTGATTGATTGATGGGCACTTGGGTTGTTTCCACATTTAGGCAATTGTAAATTGAGCTGTGATAAACACTCCAGTGCAAATGTTCTTATGATAAAATGATTTTTTTTTCTTCTGGGTAGATGCTTAGTAATGGGATTGCAGAAATGGAAGGTCTAATTTTACTTCTTTATGGGATTCCCATACTTTTTTCCATAAAGGATGTATTGGTTTGCAATACACTTTTGCAGTGTAAAAGTGTTCCCTTCTATCTATAATCATCCCAGCATCTGCAGCTTTGGGTCTTTCTGATGTGGGCTAGATGTGGGCTAGATTCACTAGGGTTAGGTGCTATCTCAAGGTGATGTTGAAAATTTCTCTAATGGTTAAAGATGAACATTTTTCCAACGTTTGCTGGCCATTTTTCTGGCTTCTTCAGAAAGTTCTGTTCAAGTCTCTTCTACAATAATAGATGGTGCTGTTTGCACTTTACTTGCTCATTAATTTGAATACTCTCTTGTCACTAGTTATCAAACTTTTGTCAGATTCATAACATGCAAATCTCTTTCCCCATTCTGAAGGTTGTCTATTTGCTTTCATTGTTGTGTCCAAAGCTGGGCAGAACTTTTTTGCTTAATTAAGTACCATTTACTTTTGTTGCCAATGGAGTCTTTCCCAGGCCAATCTGAAGAGGAGTTTTTACCATGGTTTCTTCTAAAATTTTTATCCATGTGTCTAAGATTTGATTCTTTTATCCATAGTTGTTCAATATTTGTAAGTGGTGAGAGGATGTGGGTCTAGTTTCTGTCCTTAACATATGGTTATCCAATTCTCTCAATACCATTTATTCAATAAGAATTCTTTTCCAGGTTCAGTGCCTGTAGCACAGTGGCTACAGTGCCAGCCACATACACCAAAGCTGGAGGGTTTGAACCCAGCCCAGGCCAGCTAAAACAACACTGACAAATGCAACAAAAAAAGTCAGGCATGTGGTGGGCCCCTGTAGTCCCAGCCACTTGGGAGGCTGAGGCAAGAAAATAGCGTGAGCCCAAGAGTTTGAGGTTGCTGTGAGCCATGACACCACTGCACCCTACAGAGGTGACAAAATAAGACTCTGTCTCAAAAAAAAAAAAAAATTCTTTGCCTCAGCATATGCATTTGTTTGGTTTATCGGAGATCTGATGGTGGTGTGAGGCTGGTTTCATCTCTAGATTTTTTTCTTCTGTTCTAAATTATCTGTCTCTATGTGCCAATAACATGCTATTTTGGTCACTGTGACTTGTAATATAACTTGAAGTCTTACAGTGATGCCACCCACTGTGTTTTTATTACTAATAACTGTGTTGGACATATGGGTTATTTTCTGACTACACACAATGAACTGTTTTTCAAAGTTCTTCAAAGTATGATATTGGCATTTTATTGAGGAATGCATTAAATCTGTAGACTGCTTTGGATAGATCAACATTTTAACAATGTTGATTCTTCTGAACCATGAGCACACTTTGTTCTTCTGCTGTTTCTTTTCTTAGGGTTTCGGAATTCTCATTGTAGAATTCCTTCACCTCTTTATTTAGATATATTCCTAAGTATTTCATTCTTTTTGAAGCTACTGTGAAGAGGACTGTGTCCTTGATTTGCCTCTCAGCTTGGCTGTTATTGATGTATACAAAGGTGACTGATTTGTGGACACTGATTTTATACCCTGAGACATTACTATATTTCTTGATCACTTCCAGGAGTCTTGTTGTTCAGTCTTTGGGGTTTTCTAAGTATAAATTCACATCATCATTGACCTCTGCCCCCATTTGGATTCCCTTGTATCTGCAAATAAAATTACAACTCCTTTTTTCTGATTTCAGTGAGCCTGAAACATTCTTTTCTAACCCTTCACTCTGGTCTTTTTTTTTTCCTTAGATGTTAGATATGTTTTCTGAAGATAGCCTATAGATGTCTTGTGCTATTTTATCACGTCAACCAGCCTGTGCCTTTCAGTGGGGAATTCAAGCCATTCACACTCATGGAGAGAATTGATAAATTTGGTGGTCTTTTTTGCCTTTTCTTGTGGAGATCTCATGCCTAGTTCTATCATTTGGGTCACTGTAGAAGCTAGGATTTGAATTTTCATTTCTGGTAATCTTTACTTTGCTGGTGGACCATTGTGAACATCTGTGTGTAGTATGGGTCTGAGTATTTCCTCCAGGGCTGGTCTTGTAGTGGCAAATTCCTTCAACAATTGTCAATAAAAGATTTGCGTTCTATGTCAAATATGAAACTTAATTTACCAGGACACAGTATCCTATGCTGGCAGTTGTTTTGGTTGAGTAAGCTGAAATTTGTAGCCCATTATCTTCTGGCTTGTAAAGTTTCAGCTGAGAAATTTGCTGTCACCCTGATGGATCTGCCCCTGTAGGTCAATTGGTGCTTACACCTGGCTGCTTGTAGAATTTTCTCTTTTTTTTTGATGTTGGCCAAGCTCATTACAATGTGTCTAGGAGATGCTCTGTTTGTAGTGCAATACTCTGGGGTTCGATATCCATCAAAAGGACTACATCAGAATCTTTGGTGATGCTTGGGAAATTTTCAATTGTAATATCCTGGAGTAGGGCATCCATGCCTTTTCTTCATACTTCTCTTTCAGGGATACCTGTAATCCATATGCTGAATGCTTCATGGAAGTCCCTTAATTTTCTAATAGAATGCTCAGCTTTTATACTCTTCTCTTCTGACTCCTTAACTACCTGAGTTAGCTCAAGAGTCTTAGACTCTAGCTCTGAGTTTCTTCTTTCTTTGTGGTTTAATCCCTTATTGATACTTTCTACTGCATCCATAATGCCCTTAATGACTCCTTCAGTTCCTTAAGGTCAAATATAACCTCTCTAATTTCACCATGTCTTTCATTAATTTCTGGGGGAAATTTTTCAATTTTCATTAGGTTGCCATACAGTTTCTCTATAATACTCTTCATTTTTGTCATCAATACTCTCTAAATTCCCTTTCTGTCATTCCTATAATTTCTTTATCCATGGGATCCTGTGTGATTTCTGCCTTGTGATCCCTTGAGGGGGTTGATCTGTAATGGCATTTCATATTGGCAGAATTTGTTTGTTTGTTCCTGCTCATGTTTGTTTCCTTTTTGTTCACTTCCTTCATCTTGTTTCTCCTCTCTTTCTCTTCTTAATTTTCCTTGTTTCTGTGCTCACGTTATGGAGTGGCCCAAAAGCAACTGGTGAGGAAATGTCTCTAGTCTGCTTTTTGGAGCCCTCTATCAATAATAGTTATCTGCAGGTCACAGAGGCTGCACCAGAGAAACCTCAGGGATCCAGAAAATGCAACACTGGAGAAAGAACTTCAGCTAACCTTGTGCCGCCCAAGAAGAAAATTCTTTAGCCTTTGAATGTTGTGTTCAGTACATTTCTATTAAGCTCAGTTGTTCTAGGGTCACATTTAAGCCCCTAGTATCTTTGTTTAGCTTCTGTTTAGATTAGCGGTTCTCAACCTGTGGGTTGCGACCCACAGCAACTATATTAAAGGGCCATGGCATTAGGAAGGTTGAGAACAACTGGTTTAGATGATCTGTCCAGTTCTGTCAGATGGGGTGGTAAAGTCCACAGCTATTATGGTGTTATAGGGTATGATATTGTTCAGGTCAATTAAAGTCTGTTTTATAAATCTGGAAGCATTTAAATTGGGTATATAAATATTTAGAATTGAAATGTCCTCTTGTTGTATTGTTCCCTTGACAAGAATGAAGTGACCGTCTTTGTCTTTTTTGACTTTAGTTGCTTTAAATCCACTTATATTTGAGAAGAAGATTGAAACCCCTTTTTTCTTCTGATTTTAATTTGCCTGAAATATTGTTTTCTCACCCATCACCCCAAGTCTTGTTTTGTCCTTTGTTAGATGTGTTTCCTGGAGAGAGCATATAAATAAATAGCTTGTGCTTTTTTATCCAATCAATCATCCTGTGTCTCTTTAGGTGGGAATTCAAGCTATTTACATTTATTGAGAGAGAATTGACATGCATGGTGGAGTTCTATTCATCTTATTTTGTAACATCTATTGCTTGGTTTTGTCCTTTGGGCCATTGTGGAAGCTGGGTTTTGCCCTTTAGTTTCTGGGTACTTACTTTGCTGGTGGTCCATTGTGGTGGTCAGTGTTGGGAACAGGTCTGAGTATTTCCTGTAGAGTTGATTTTGTTGTGGTGAATTGCTTCAATGTTTGCATGTTAGTAAAGGATTTGATTTCCCAGTCAATTTTGAAGCTTAGTTTAGTGGGATACAGAATTGTGGGCTGAGAATTGTTTTGTTTAAGAAGGTTAAATAAGTAGATGACCACTGTCTTCTGGTTTGAAAAGTTTCAGCCAAGAAGTCTGCTATCACCCTGATGGATCTGCACCTGTAGGTCAATGCTTGAAGAATTTTCTCTTTTGTCTTGACTTTGGACAGGTTCAGTACAATGTGTCTTAGAAATGCTCTGTTAGTGTTGAGATGACTGGGGATTTGACATCCCTCTAAAAGGAGTGTGTCAGAATCTTTGGTGATGTTTGGGAAATTTTCATTTATGATATTCTCTAGTCGTGTTTTCCTTTTATGTTAAATGGGTCACAAGGAGGTAATCTCTTTATGGGTTCAAAGGGCAATATTGGTCAATGTTAATGCTTATTTCTTTTGATTGTAGTGTCCTGGGGTGGAACGTCAGTGTAGTTTTAGTTTAGTTTTATTGTTGGTATTTTTAAAGAAAGAACTACTTTACTGAAAGATGGTTTGTTCCACATATTCTATTAAGGTTGCGATTTTACATGAAGGAGGAAAGAAAAAAATGCACATAAATATGCAGTACAAATTGATTGTTAACATTCTTATTAAGCAATTGACATGATATTCAACTTAAACTGAGTAAATTCTTCTTCTGTTTTTAAAATTTCAGGTTATTGTAAAGGTAAAAGCAACTAGGTTACAATGTTTGCATTTGTTAGGTAGAGATCCTCTTGCAGTTGTGTGCTGCACTCAAAAGGTGTGCCATATACCCTTACATTGTGCCCATTAAGTGAGAACACACAGATGTCACACTGACACCAAAACCCAGGAAACGACCCAACTAAAAAAGGGAACTAAAGACCAATTATACTAATGAGTATTGATGCAAACATACTCAATAAAATCTTAGCTAATAGATTACAACTGCACATTAGAAAAATTACACGTCATGGTCAAGTAGGCTTCAACCCAAGGAAGCAAGGTTGGTTTATCATTCACAAATCCATAAAGGTAATTCAGCATATCAATAGAAGCAAAAACAAAGACCATATGATCCTCTCAATAGATGCTGAATACATTCTTTTTTAATTAGTTGCTTTGATAATTATTAATGGTGATAATAAGCTACTTGTAATTTGTATGCTGCAAAGATTTTTTTCCATTTCAAAGCAAACAAATAGAAGTTCATGCAAAGAAGTTCTCTATGCTTCTATCATTGGGACTCAGACACATGTAATAGAAGGATTTTTCATGAAGTTCAGTTTTACTTACGACTAAAGCAGCTTTTGCCAAAGTAAAAGTTACAGAAGAAATCTATAGTCCTCTTGGATTTCAAAGCCATTTTATTATATTGATTCCATTTGCATGTGGAAAAAATTATACAGTATAGTAAGCCATTTATTTTGAGGGTTGGATTAGTTAATTTCAGTGATTGGAAACCACTGATCTTCATATTGATAATTTACTTAATAGTGTTGAAACTGTGTATATTAATAAAACATGAAATGGTTTTAAATGCTTTTTACAAACAATGTCAATGACAGAATGGACTAAATTTGCTTTGAGAGGAAAACTCATAATATTAGTGATAAGATGCTCTACTATTCTGAGTTAAAGTTGTTCTTTTTACTGATTCATAGCCTACTTGGTACTCTTTTAAGACTAAGACTATACCCCTAATTATATAATCAGGGAAAGTACTAGAGTAATTATAACCATATGTTTTTCTGCAGTCTTTGAACACAATATCAAATGCTGGTGTTCTGAGTGGTCTGTTTCCAAATATCCAAGTTTAGATTGTACCAAGAATATATGTTAGAAAACATATCTGATGAGTGTTTCAAGATTGGTCACATCATCTGATTGCATTTAGAGGATGCAGATTGGCTTAGGCTGTGAGCTGGGTATGAATGGCGACAAGAAAAAATATCCTTTTATGAATTCAAGTCATTTATCTGTTGTCAATGTGAGCTATATGAGTATAAAGGATGGGAAATGTACACAGTAATTTCAGAAGATTGCTTTTACAATATTTATATTACACTATATGAAAAATATTCAGACAATGTTTGAATAAAAGTGATGGCAAAAATCATTTCAGAATACATTTGAATATTAAAAAGACAATAGGTAAGGAATTTATTTATGTGTGAATAAATTATGATAATAAATAATATTTAAGTGTGATTGTCAATCATCATGGAATAACTCAGCAGGAGCGCTTGCTTTTGAGAGGATCTCGGGAAAACAGCCAATAATTTGTGCTTAAGAATCTCACGTCTGATAAGAGTTAGGGAAAGAGTTTTTTTCAGTAGATCTGCAAAGTCAAACCAGAAATAATTTTTAGGCTCGTGAAATGTCTTTTGAGACAACTTTTTAGTATTTTTATATCAACTGTAAACTCATATCCTATTCTTTTAACATTTTATTATTGGTTCTATGCTGTAGTATTTTTTTTTTTTTTTTTTTTTGTAGAGACAGAGTCTCACTTTATCACCCTCAGTAGAGTGCCGTGGTGTCACACAGCTCACGGCAATCTCCAACTCCTGTGCTTAGGTGATTCTCTTGTCTCAGCCTCCCAAGTAGCTGGGACTATAGGCACCCGCCACAACGCCTGGCTATTTTTCTGTTTTGCAGTTCATCTGAGGCTGGGTTTGAATCTACCACCTTCGGCATATGGGGCCGGTGCCCTACTCGATGAGCCAAAGGCACCACCCAATGTTGTAGTATTTTAAATTAGGGGTTGACAGAGAGCTAATTTTACATACACGAAAAATTGTGTCTTGAAGGCTTTTCCATTTCTTGAATGTTTTTCTATGCTGCTGATTTTCTAAGTTTATGTGAGCTATATAGTGAAATCTTCACATTAACCCTATGAGGTATGTAATAATGTCCCTATTTTACAGATGAGGAAACTGAAGTCCAGAGAAACTAAGAGGCTTTTGAAAAGTCACACAACCAGTATATGATAGAATTGAGATTTGAATCAAGGGCTCTCAGGCTCCAAAGTTAATGTTCATTCCAGAGGGGTTTAAGTCCCACTTATGGGCATTGAATATGGCATTATTTAGCCCTAGGTTGAATACAGCTCTTATGAGAAATTAGCTTGTTTTGTTGTAGGTTGAGAGCCACTGAGGTTTACTTGCTGATTTTTTTCAATTTATTACCTGGAATAATAAATACATGCCACACTTGCACAAGCATATTGTATCTACTAGGAACTGGCATATATATTTGATGCAGAATGAAAATATGCCCTTTGTTTGGCCCAGCCCATTACTTTTAAAGTGCCTAGAGCCCAAAGAAGCCCTAAACAGCTGGAATACTACCAGCTATTTGAAATCAGACACTAAAATCTTCTTCTTATTCATAAAAATAAAATTGCTCTTCTTTTCTTAACAAGCCTTGTCAGTGTAAAAAGAACTAAAATTGATTGCCTGGTGTTTTTTCTTATTTCGTATTGAGTCCTGCATTATACTGCAGTTATAATGAAATCTGAAGTAGTCATAGAAATCAAACACCTTTCCTGCCTCCAACCACTTTTGTTAAAAAAATTTTTTTTATAAATTCACATTCACAGGCCACACATAATTAGTTTTAAATAATAGAGTTTGTACGAACATATTTTTTATATTTTATATACAGTGGGTTTTCTCTTTTCCTTTCTATTTACTTCCCTTTTTATAAAATAAGTGTTACTTTGAAAAATTCATTATAATTTTTTAGACTGTCTCCCCTAGATATTCCTTTTTTGAAGGCTATTTAATTATTTATCTATGCAGTGTGAAATTGTACAAAGAACAGTAGACTAGATGTCATTATAACCATGCTGAATTCATAGTTTTATTTTATAAAATGATGTGCCTAGCCCAGTACCTGATATGTTAGAGGAACTTCTTAGATTATTATATCTCTGATAGCTGAATGATATGGGGCAGTTCTCTAGGCCTCAGTTTTCTTAATTTAAAAATGTCAGGTTTACCAATGATTTTTAAGGCCTTTAGCTAGCTTTGCAATACTGTAAGGGAGGAAAAATAATTTTCTCCTGACCCTTCATGAATTCTTGGCTAGGACTCACTATAACAAAAGACAGATTAATAAGAGAAGTTTAAAAGTCAAACAGAAGTTTAATAACATGTGCGCTTCCTATATACATGGGATATACCCCAGAGAAATAAGTAAATCACAATCTAGAGAAGATCACAAAGATGTAGCTTTGACTCTAAGCTTAAATACCATGTTCTGTTTTTTTTTCTTAAACAAATAAAAAGAGTGTAGGGAAAGGTCCAGTAAAAATGAGATGGACAGGAAAAGCACAGTAAGGTAAGAATAAGGTTAGCTATTCAGATTTAAGTCTGTGCCTTCTCTATTAAGAGTTTCTAGTGATTTAGTTATTTCTCTCTTTCCTGTGCATGTGTATGTGTGTGTGTGTGTGTGTGCATATATACAGAGAGACAGAGAGAGAGAAAGAGAGAGAGAGAGACCATTACGAATGGAGATTTCCTTTATATAATATAAATTTCTCTCACAAAAGGGTCACTATTCAGAGTTTTTGTGTCCAAAGTTCCTCAAAATAATTAGCTTAAAATAATCATTATGCTAAAGAGGCATATTTGGGGTGGCATATTCTGGTCTCCTATTATCATATTTTCAGGTGGCATATTCTGAGCCCCGTCAATGCCATAATTTCCAAATAGAGACGTGCAATATTTGATGTAATAAGCCTAGAGTTTTTGCTATCCCCTTAACATGTTTATTCCTATCTCTATGCCTTTGATCATTCTGTTTTTCCCATTAGGAGTGCCTCCTCTTCTTCAAACCCAGCCAAAATTGTCCAATGGACATTTATTCAGCAAAATCTTCATTAAACTCCTGCTGTATACAAGGTTAAAAGGATGAGTGATGGAATAAAACTTTAATTTCTAATGATCCTTTCAAAGCCTTTTTAAGCCTTATTTCTTACAGTAATCCTTTTCTAAAAATTCTAGACCAGGCTGGGCGTGGTGGCTCATACCTGTAATCCCAACACTCTGGGATGCTGAGGCAGGTGGATTGCCTGAGCTCATGAGTTCAAGACCAGCTGTGAGCTACAGCAATACCTCATCTCTAAAAATAGCTGGGCGTTGTGGTGGGTGCCTATAATCCCAGCTATAGGAGGCTGAGGCAAGAGAATCCCTTTAGCCCCAGAGTTTTAGGTTGCTGTGAGCTATGATGCCATGGCGCTCTACTGGGGCCAACAAAGCAAGACTCTGTCTGAAAAAAAATAAAAATTCTAGACCACTGTCATCTTTATAACTTTCTAATTTTGTATATTTATTATGTTTATCTGATTTTTGGTAATTATATGATATATTGTGAAAAGAAAGTTATTATCTTATCAACTAGCTTATAACATCTTTCAAAGGAGCTGTCATGATACATACAATTAAAAAATTTTTTCTAACATCTGGTGCAATTTTTTCTTTAAAAGGTTTGTAGAATAAAAGGTGTGCATATACTAATAAAATGTTAATTTGAATCAATAAATTGTTGGTCTAGCATAAAAGGAGTGTTAACAAGAGGCCATGAAATTTGCAGGGTGAAAAAGGCTTTATTTTTTGAAAAGTGATCTATAGATTGGATAGACCTAGACATAGAATCAAAATGAAAGGGCACTCCAAAGGTGGTCAAAAGAGTCTAAAATTACAAAGGCAAAAACTGCAAGGTGTTGGGGAGATTAGGGGTAGAGTTCTGATTGAAGGGCTTTTAAGTTGTCTTTATTGGGTAGCTCCAGGTGGTCAGTAGGGATGGCCCTGGTGAACCCTTTGGGGAATTGCTAGCTGCAACTTTTGTGGACATTGTTAATAGAAACTGATCTGGTTTGATCATACAAAGGGAAGTTTTACAATGTATGGAGAATACATGACTGCTCCCTTACCCTGTCATGACAACCTGATTCTGTTTTAACTTTTGAGCATCTCAAATAGCAATAGGAAGTACTTATTGTCTATTTCCTGGGACATAATTTCCACAGGTGTAAATGAAGTGAAAGAAGAGAATCCAAAAGACAAGACTATCTGTAGGTGTTTTCTAATTTTTAGTTTGCTTGGCTAGTCTGAATATAAGCAGTTTGTAAAAAGGCCTTACCATATGTAAAATAATGAGATTTATATATTTAACATCCACTTTAGAACTTGCTAAGGCAAAGATGTCTGCTGGTAATGCTATAAGATTATTCCAGGGCGGTGCCTGTGGCTCAAAGGAGAAGGGTGCTGGTCCCATATACCAGAGGTTGGGGGTTCAAACCCAGCCCTGGCCAAAAAATTGCAAAAAAAAAAAAAAAAAAAAAAGAAAGAAAAGAAAAGAAAAGATTATTCTAATGTTAAAATATTTTCAGGCAAGTTACTTTTTTATAATGAGATTTTAGTAGTTAGGTTATGATCCAAACACAAATATTACTCTGATTACTTTATACACATCACTTAGTTTGAAAACAAAAATGATTATGCATTCAGTCTGATCAAATACCTTTTAATTAGAGTTTGTTCAATTAAGTTTCTCCCAAAGGGTGTTGATTAGCCATTATTAAAATATTCAAAAAAATTTTTAACTTACTAATTGGTAAGTAAAACAAATACAAAATATTTTTAAGTATGTGAACTACCATGGAGTAAGTAGTTCTTCTTTCTAAAATGGTATTTTGAATAAAATAACACTGATTTGGCTACATGAATTCTGCTGTCTACATTGAAAAGTAAATTACTTTAAAGATACCTCTTTCTTCCCCCATTAAATCAATTCATTGTTAAATGTAATTCAAAAACATAGCTTCAGGGAAGCACTTCTGAAATGACAGAGTGAAGACCACTGAAAATCCACTCCTTAAAAGCAGTAAGAACATTAGCAAAAATAGTCAAAATAACTTTCTCAGAACTCTGGAAATTAACCAATGGTTTCCAACAAGAAAAATGGCTGAATTTCTGTAACAACAATGATTTCTAGGGTAATTTTCCCTGTTTCCATTTCCCCTCCCTAGATTCATAGTGGCCTTGAGACTCAGTAGTCATAGAACCACGGTAGCTGTGAAACCAGCATCTTAGCAGCCCCTGAAAAGGGCAAAATGTGTTTGGAACTTCTCAAAAAGCCCTATCCCCCTGAGTAACTGCTTAAAGTAATAATCATGAAAATGTATTAATTGGTGTATAATCTTTAAAGATGTGATTTTTAAAAAATAAGAGCTAAAACATAAAATGTGAGAAAAGAAAACAGCAGTAGACCTACTACCTTGAGTTAAACAATTATTTCTTAGACATGAAGATTCTGGTCTTTCTCCTCCTCTTCCTTTTCTTATTTAGTCCTAGATCAAATATTACTTCTCATGAAAAGTCTTTCAAATTGCTTTTTCTGCGTCCTACACAAATTTGTGTTCCCATGGCAGTATACCTGCAGGAAAATGTTTATCATGACATTTTACTGTATATGTTAGTACTTTTGTATCTCTTTTCACTGCCAGGATTTGATCTTGAACTTAAGAAACACGTTTGTATGGTCAAGACTAACGTATCTGTCATATAGTAGGGGATCCAATATACAGAGAGTCCCAAAACTCACCCCTATAGTCACCATACATAGGGAAAATGGGGGATTATAGCTAAATGTACCTATATGTACAAGATATTCTCTGTGTTTTGGCAACTGCTTCGTAAAATTTCGTAATGAATATTTTGTCAGATAAGGCTATAATAAGGTTTTGTATGTGATGAGTAGTCAGTACTTATTTGACATATCAATGAATGAATGCATACTGTGAAAGAACTAGTCAAAGATCCTTTCCATGTAAATCATTATCTTTCTTATTACACTGAAAGTATCTTCTAAAAAATAAGGTGACTTTTTTTTGTTTATTGAAGATCAGATGGTGATATGTGGCTGATTTCATCTCTTTAATAAAGTGTTCTGGAAGGGTTAGCCACATGTAGAAAACTAAAACTGGACCTGCATCTCTCACCACTTACAAAAATTGACTTATGTAATAGATTTAAATTTAAGACATGAAACAATAAAAACTATAGAAGGAATGTGGGAAAAACTCTTGATATCAGATTGGGAAAAGATTTTATGAAGAAGACCCCATTGGCAATTGCAACAACACCAAAAGTAAATAAATGGGACATGATCAAGCTAAAAAGTTTCTGCACAGCTAAGAGCACCACAACTAAAGCAAACAGACAACATTCAGAATGGGAGAAGATACTTGCATGCTATGAATCTGGCAAAGGGCTGATACCTAGAATCTACAGAAAATTCAAACCAATCAACAAGAAAATAACAAAGAGTTCTATTATCAGTTGGTAAGAGGCTTGAACAGAAACCTTCCTGAAGAAGACAGACACATAGCTAACAAACACATGAAGAAATGCTCATCATCCCTAATCATCACATAAATGCAAATCAAAACCACCTTGAGATATCACCTAACCCCAGTGAGAATAGCCCCCATCACAAAGTCAAAGTTGCAGATGCTAGCATGGATGTGGAGAGAAAGGAACACTTTTACAATGATGGAAGGATTGCGATTAATACACTTCTATAGAAAGAAGGATGGAGAATCCTTAAAGAACTAAAAGTCAACCTTCCATTTGATCCTGCAATCTCATTACTAGGATCTATCCAGAAGTAAAAAAATCATTTTACCTAGAATGTTTTATCTTGGCTCACTTCACAATTACCAAGATGTGAAATCAACTTGTGCCCATGAATCCTTGAATTAATCCATACATGGAATATTTTTCAGCCATAAAAAGATGGTGACTACATCTTTTATATTAGCCTGGATGGAGGTGTAATTGAGCCCTTCTGATACAGGATTCCTCCACTCAGTGCTGGACAGGGATGACTGTCAACTGTGGTGTATGTATATCATGGAATACTAAAAAAACTAACTTCACGATGCTGGGCAGGGAGGGGTTTGAATATGTGTGTCCTCCAAAAGTTACGTGGAAACTTGATCACTAATGCAGTAGTGGGACTACAGTCACCCGTACTTCACACAGGAAGTGGGTGGAGTAAAACCAAACCAGACTGAGAGGAGAGAAGGGGGAAGTCATCAAGATGAACTCTGTGTTACATAATATTTAGTAGTTATAATAGTATATACATGAGTCTACACAGATATATAAGTAGGCCCATAATGAACATCTTTTTCTCTTTCTCTTTCTTTCACCTAAACAACACAAATTTATTTCGCGCTCTTCTGAAGGCTGGAAGTCCAAGATAAAGGTGCGGTTAATTTTGTTCCCAGAGGTGACGGCTCTCTTCCTGGTTTGCACATGGCAGCCTTTTCACTGTGTCCTCGGTGGTGGACAGTGAGCCGTGTATAGGTTTCTTAAACTTTTATTATAGAAAAGCTCAAACATATCAAAAGAGAGTTAATAATGTAATGAACCCATGTACCCATCCTCCAACTTCAATAATTTTCACTTCATAGCCTATCTTGTTTTATCAGTGTTTTATCTCCACTTCATTCCCTTTCCATACTATTTTGAAGTGAATCCCAGATACCATACAACTATATATAATTTTAGTTTACTTTTCTTTGAATTTTATATGTCAAATATTTGCCTATGAAATTAATTAAAAAACACAAATGCAATAGCTATATAACATTATACTTTATAGATTTAGTATAATTTATTTAATAATAACTCTATTGTAACCTCATTCTTTGTACTCTCAATTAACTTGAAACAATAAGGAAAAAAAAGAACTAAAAGTAGACTTTCCATTTGATCCCACATTCCCAGTACTAGATATCTACTCAGAAGAAAAAAATAGCATTTTATCACAAGGACATTTGCACTAGAATGTTCATTGTAGCTCAATTTGCAATTGCCGAGTCATGGAAGCAATCCAAGTACCCATCAACCAATGAATGGATGAATAAACTGTAGTGTATGTATACCATGGAATACTATTCAGCCATAAAAAGGTGGTGTCTTTACATCTTTTGTATTTACCTAGATGGAGTTGAAGCATATTCTTGTTGGTGAAGTATCACAAGAATGGAAAAGCAACTATCCAATGTACTGAATACTAATTATTTATTGGTTTCATTTAACTACTTACCCATAGTAGAGAAAACATAAGTATGTTCAACTAGGGGAAGAAGGGAGGAAGAAGGAGGAAAAGGAGAGGAGAGAGAGGGCTTGGTAATCTCTCACCTAGTGTGCACAATGTAAGGGTATACAGCACACTCCCCAGGTGAAGGGCTCAACTACAACTTGAACCTTACCTTAGAAATGTAAACAATGTCACCTAATTATTTGTACCATCATATTAATCTGAAATTTAACAATAAATTTAACAATAAAGCTTTATTTTTGGCTGCTGATTGATATTATAAACAATACTAAGAATATTTGTCCATGAATCTTTATTTTAATATTTGATTACTTACTTTGCATAGAATTTCTAGAAATGAAGCTATAAGTATATTAAATGTATCTGAAGCCTACTATAACAACTTCTGACTGGTGACGTTTCTTTAATTTTTGATACCTGGATTGAAAAGCAAGCAGGAAAACTGTATAAGGCAATCTTTATACTTTCCAAACAGACAAAAAATTGGTTTAGGAATTTCCTCTAAGAGGCACCTTCTAAAGTCAATTTTATAATCTTGAGGATGTTTGCAGATATAATTTACTTTTAATGACAACGAACAGCCAGTCATGATAAATCTTTATATTGGTGATATTATTTTGTTGAAATCCCATTAATATTATCTGAACATATTTCAAGTTTCTTAAAATATCATTTTTTACAATCATTCTAAATATTTATAATGTAGGGCCCAGAACTGGTTTTCCAACTCTGCTCACTGCTGTTCAGGTTCCTCTTAAAGTTCTGTGCTGGTTTTAGGACGCATATACTAAGAAGACTATGAAAAAACAAAAAACACTAGAAACCAACATGAGAAGCAAATTAATGAAAGCAGGGTCAGTAAAGATGGTTAAGGAAATTGTATTGGTTTAACCTGGAGAAGAGTAAGCTCAGGAATTTATGGGAATTACAGAAGACATTAGAACAGCCTATAATGAATGTGATATAAGCCTCCAAAACATTGTAAACACCAATGGGAAAATTCTAGCTTGGTACTACTTTTTGTGAACTTGGAGGTAGCCATCTGAGTTTATTAATTTTGATTGTTTTCCATTTTCACTAATTTCAGATTCTTTCATTTTATCCATCCATCCTTTTAGGGTTTGCTGTTATTCTTTTTAAAAATCTCTTAAGTTTTCCATAGCTTAGCATGTTATTGTCAGCCATTTAAAAAAATATTTCTGTTCTTTGGTTTCTCTTCATATCATGTAAATCTTTCCCCTTTTACTAAAAAATAATTTCTAGCAAATATTAATATTTAAGGCTCTATATTTCCTTCTATATAATATTTGACTATTACAGTTAGAACTAAGTTTCTCATCTATGTATGATCTCATTTACATAAAGAAGTATTCTTTGATCCCAGTGTTCACTGGGCTCAGAGTTCCACTTCCAGAGCTAGGCTGCCAGGGACCATAACTGAGCGTCACTACTCGTGTGTGCACGTGTACGTGTATATGTGGTTATTTAGCACTTACTCTCTTTTTGCCTCAATTTGCCCATCTATAAAACTGGGTGATAATAGCAGTACCTAACTTACATAGTTGTATAAGGATTAAAAGTGCTCAGTGTGTTTTTAAGTACTTAGAGGAGTGCCCAGGATTTAACAAGAACCGTACATGTTAGCTATTATTATTTGTTTGGAACCTTTTTACTGATTTCTAATTTCATACATATCATTGTGGTCAGAGAATGTGGGCTATATAATGTTGACTCCACATATTTCTTGAGATTTGCTTTGATTTAGTTTGCTAAAGGTGCCAAGAATACTTTCATCAGAATATATCTAATATAATTGAATATAGAATTATAAATTTGTTCATTAGATTAAACTTAATAATTGTGTTGTTCAAATATCATATATCCTTACTAATATTTTGTCCACTTAATTTTTAGTTACCAAAAGAGCCATGTTATGGGCGGCGCCTGTGGCTCAGTGGATAAGGGTGCCAGCCCCATATACTTAGGGTGGTGGGTTCAAATCCAGTCCCGGCCTACTAAAACAGCAGTGGCAACTGCAACAAAAAATAGCCAGGCATTGTGGCATGCTCCTGTAGTCCCAGGTACTCAGGAGGCTGAGGCAAGAAAATCGCTTAAGCCCAAAATAGTTGGAGGTTACTGTGAGCTGTGACGTCACAGCACTCTACTGAGGGTGACAGAGTGAGACTCTGTCTCGAAAAAAAAGAGGCATGTTATAATTTCTCATAGGGGTTATAAGTTTGCTAATATCTCTTCATAATGCAGTATATTGTTGTTTTGAATATTTGGGTTTATGCTATTGAGGTCATAAAAATTGAGAATTTTAATTATTTCCTGTTAAATAATTTCTATTGTTGTTATCTGATGGCACTCCTGTATTAGCAACCCTTGTTGGCCTTAACATTTTTTTAGTCTGACATAAAATAGTATTTCCTTTATTGATTTATCCAGCATTCTTTTGTTTCATTTTTGCTCTTTTAGTCTCCCATTTCTTTGAATCTTTCTGTGTTTGTTGTATTTTATAATTTTCTCTCCAAACAGTATAAACATGAATTAAGAAAAAACTTCTGAGAATATCTTTGCTCAGTTAAATTTAATTTATGCTTATTGATACTTTAGATTTATTTCCATTTTCTGCTTTTAATTTCCTTAATTTCCTTTGTTTTATAGTAAACTTATGGTAAAATGTTCTTTTCAATGCATTAAGTCTTAAGTGTACATATTCTGAGTTTTGATGAATGTGAAGATGTATGTAACTCATAACCTTCAATAGTTTCCAGTTCTCTTATCTTTCATCTCCCTACCCCTGAACAACCACTTTCATCCACAACACTTTTATCACTGAACAACCTCTTTTATCCAGTTATTACCATAACTGTTATCACTTTTCCTACCATTCATTACCTTTGCTTTATTACTTTATGTTAATGGATCACACAGTATGTTCACTTTTGTGTAAGGCTTCTTTATCTCAGCTCTATATTTTTGATATTCACCGATGTCATTTTATATGCCAGTAGTTTGTTTCTTTTTATAAGAGAATAGTAGTATTCCATAATTTGTTTATAAATTTTTCTATTGATTGACATCTGGACTGTTTTTATTTTATTTCTTTCAATTATATGCCTATGAGTGGAATTATCTGGTCATAGGGCATATTTTTAGTTTTATAAGAAACTGTCAGAGTTTTTATTGGAGTTGTGCCATTCTACTCCGTCACAAGTACATGACAGTTGGGGTGCTGGAATTTTAGCCTTTTGTAGATGTGTATTGGCATCTGATGATGGCTTAGATGCCTTTCCCTAATGACTATAATTTTGAGCTTTCCCCCTATGTGATTATTGGTCATTTACATATCTTTCTTTGTAAGTCTTTGTTATGATGCTTTGCCCATTTTTAAATTTAGGCTGCTTGGCTTTTTATTATTGAGCTATATTTTTTAAAAATTCATTTTTGCAGTTTCCTGCTTATTAATGATTTGTAACCACTCACATAGATAATTTTATTTTTCACAAAATTGTATTGAAATAGGTATTATTTCCATTTTGCGTATAAAGACTATGGCTTAAACTAGTTTAAGTGACTTACCCATAGTCTCATGTGTAATAAATGGTAACAGTCTGATATAGTATGTCTAGCCCCAAATCTACAACACTGTGTAAAACTGATAAGTAATATGGGACCTCATGTGAGAGAGGGTCCATATGGGCTGGTATGGTTAAAGGTAGTAGGTGGAAATGATGGACTTTTTTTTTTTTATTGTTGGGGATTCGTTAAGGGTACAAGAAACCAGGTTACACTGATTGCATTTGTTAGGTAAAGTCCCTCTTATAATTGTGTCTTGCCCCCAAAGAATGTGTCACACACCAAGACCCCACCCCGTCCCTCCTTCCCTGTCTCTGCTCTTCCTTTTCTCCACCCCCCTCTCCAAAAATGATGGATTTTAATGAACTATAGGATTAACCATTTGTTAAGTAGTGGTTGTGTGGTGTGGAGTACAGAGGTTTATAAAAAAACTTCCATGAAAAAAATAGTTGGATATGGACAGGGAGTAGCAATAGCAGAAAGACCAAACAGAAAATATCCTCAATGTTATAAAGTATCTGAGGCCAAGAGCGTTAACAAGTAAGCAATGAGGAAAATGCTTCAATGCATTACAATTTACGAAAACTAAAATTTTCTCTTTACTGATAAAATGGTTTGGCTTCTTCAACTGTAAACTAATAAAGTATCAATTTTGGTTCAGACTTTTAGTTAATGGCATTTAAAAAATTAGTCACTAGTCTTCTTGAAATAAATTGGTTCAAGTTTGGAACCACAGAACATTTAAACTTGAGAAATTAGGGCAATGTCCGATTATAGAACAGTTAAGTATAGCAGCACATTTAAAGTTAGCTCCAGTGGGTGAACTTCTGAGAGAGATTCTAGAAAAGATCCAAACTCCTGACAGAAGTATAGAGAAGGGAATCATGTAAATGTATAAAGTTCTGTGAATTTAGCAGCTCTCTAACAATGTTTCTTGGCTTTTCTGTATATTAGGTGTAGCTCTCTATTGCTAGTTTAATGCTGTGCAAGAATTTCTGCTGTGCAATTACCCATCTGGTTGGTGGTTCATGCTGTGAACTAGTAAGCCATATAGCTTGAGAATAATGCAGCTTAAGTCCTCCTGTTTATCTGCATGACAATAATTTCACATAAATTAGTATGCCCTTTTAAGGCTCTTCAATCTTTTGCAAAACTTCAGGGCTTAGATTCTTTGTCAATCTATGTGTCTTTCTACTAGAAGATGCCTATGATTCTTTCCCCGGAGTTCTGCTAAATGAGTACATATCCTATGTGGCTGTGGGTGTGCTAATGCTGAGTTCAGTTTAAGGACAATTGACATAGAGGAGGCCTTGTTTGGGCTCCGAGCAATCTGATTTTAAAATAAAGTGATTAGAAGGGTGCAGTATAGGGGAAGAATGATTGTTAGGCATCAAATGATAATAACCTCACCCATTTCTTTTGTTTCCGGCTGATGCGAAGTTGGCAGGCAGATAAAGCTGCCTATTCTGTTTATTTCTATCACAGCATTTATATAATATTGGAATTAGAGTCAGCAGATTACATGATTTGGAGAATAAAGCCAGTTGGTTAACTTTCCTATGATCATTGGTTTAGAGAAACTTAGATTTCTGAACCTGAGATTTTTGAACCTATTTGAAAATAGGTTCAAAAGTTTGCATATTGTAGGCGACACCTGTGGCTCAGCGAGTAGGGCACCGGCCCCATATACCGAGGGTGGCGGGTTCAAACCTGGCCCCGGCCAAACTGCAAAACAAAAACAAAAACAAAATTTTGCATATTGTCAAATTTCTAGGTATAGGACGTAATAACTCCTTGTGGAGATTTTAGAATTTTCCTTGGTTGTTATTATCAAGGCATATGGCTTCTTTATGAACTAACATCACATATGAAATTTTGAAAACATGGTAGACATATGAGCAAAATCCTTAGGCACTCTGTTGAATACACTGAAATGGAAATTCCAAGAGAGCAATTTTCGTGCTTACATAAGAGCTAATATTTAGTGACTGAACCTTTCTATTTCCTGAGTTTACTTATAGAGTACATTTTTACTGCTTATATTATCCTCTAGGAAGCCTAAGACAGCCCTTACATTAAACTTTAAATACTCTCTCTCCAAAGTTTATATAAGAACTAGAGTGATGAACTTAATCTTTGTAACTTTGCAATTAGTGTATTAACTTAAGTATTTTTGGTGTCACTGAGCTCTGCAAGCGATCCGGTTAATGTGTTTCCTTTTGTAGGATTTTACCAGAGCGTAGCAATTGGAACACAGAATAAACATTAACAGACTTTTCTTAGAGCTTGCATTTGATTTTAAGAAAAAACTTTTTTTCATTTGCTGCTTTTATTCTTTTAAAAAGAGCTCCTTAAAATGAGAGGAATTAGAATTCTGTATTTTAAAGAAAAGCAGAACATGTCAAGATGTGAATAGATGTGTTTATCCAAATAGATTCTGTAGAAGGATAATTCTTAATTTTTGTAGAAGTATGTACTCTGAAAAAGGAGAAATCAGGGTCTGTATTTTCAGCTTTTTCTTGACAAATACTGGTGGTGTGAATTATCCAGCTGTTCTTCCTCTGTATGGATTTGGTAGTACTCTGAGCAATTTATAGGTCTAGAGTGCAGCTGCTGAAAGTCATTTATTCTCGGTTCTGTATTAAATCCATCATATACAAATACATTAGCATTCAGCACAGACCTCTAGGGCGTAAGACATTTTTTTCCCTTCTGAGTTGCTGTCCCGCAAATGTTTGTGGGATATACTGAAACAGCATTCAAAAATTATTAGGTTGATACGTACTTTTAGAAGGGCTGCTTTCAGTATTTGTATTTAGAATATTTAAAATCAACTCATTTGATACAAACAGAACACTTAAAATGAGTCTTCCTGTCAACATTAACATAGTACGAGGACTTGAACTGGGTATTCTCATTTACTGCTCCTGCCATATGTATGCTAATCAGATAGGTTGCATTTCAGAAACTTAAATTACTTGTAATTTTTTAGGAAGAGCACTTGTTTGGAAATACGTAGAGAAATTTTCACATCCACTCTAGGTTTCTTTTGTACTTGAAGACGTCGGTTTCTCCTTCAGATGAACAGCAACGATTTTGATCAATAATGTAAATATAGAGCTCACAGACACCCAGGTGTGTGTGCTTGCTTGACTTCTCTAAAACACTTTCATGCTGTTCACAAAACACTGATACAAATTTTAAATGAACACATTGCTTCAGAATGATGATATCGTTTAAAATATATGTAAAGGTATTACTCTGAGAACGCGATTTTCTACTTATTATCTATTAGTATTAAATAAAGCAGGGCGCTCATCCCTTCCCTTTTAATCCTTCTTGTATACATTTTCAGATTCATTTTCCTTAAAAATGTATCTAAAGAACTAAACTGTTGATCAAAAACTTTTAATGACTCCGACATTCCTGTTATGTGAATTATAAAATGGTTAACCTCAACCTCAAAGAGCCCTGTGATCTCCTCCCAGACGGTTTTCTTCATTTATTTTTTACTACTCCCATTCATAATCCAACCAAAATGAATGATTGCTGTCCTGACACATGCTACATTTTCATCTCTCAAACTCTGTGACATTACTTTACTCCTAGACCATTTTTTCACTACTTTCACGTGTTTAAATCCTGCTATTTCCAAAGACCACCTCTTCCATAGTTCTCTGATTATAAGTAATTTTATATTTTTCTTCCTTTATCTATCTCTCTTATGCCCCCATTTAATATTCTATTTTTAATAGTTATTGCATATCTTATGTTCCTTACAAGATTATAAACTCCTCAAGGATAGACACTAAGGTATTTTAACTCTTATGCCCTAGAAATGCTAAGACCGTGTTATATACTTATGTAATGGGTGTTGAGTTAATATTTGTTGTATTTAACTGAAAGCTATAGTTAATAAAATATTAACTGGTTTAACTGAATATAAAACATAAGATATTTAATGCTTGTTGGGAATGCTTCTGTGTGTTTGCAGTCTTAGTAAGTATGCTACTGCATGTTGAAAAAATTTATTCTTCATAATGATTGAGGTTATTAAAGAACTCAATATGACTTTATTAAAAATTATCATTGTGAAGAAGAAAAAAAAAGAAACAGAGAGGGACCCAGAATTTTAAATGACTGATTTTACCAGGACGTATACTAGTACTGAGTACTTTATTTCTCCTTTGTATTTATCTTTATTGACTTTCTTTCAGAGAATATTAGGATTTAATTTTTTTAACACTTACATGTATGCAAACACACACACAAACACACACACACACTGACCTTCCTATTTTTTTCTGTAGAGTTATTTCATAGTTTCTGCTTCAGCCAGTATCAAGTGGCTATGCTACATTAAGCATGTGAATAGTTTTTTTGCTCTGAATCATATACTATAAAAGGCTTACAGTTTGTTCTTACATAAATTTTTGCTTTATCCAGAGTTAATAATCATTTGTTTTCTAATTTCTTAGTTTTCCATGTACTTATTCATTTGGCTCAGATTTTAAAAATAAAGTCCAAAACTCCTGTCAATATGACTAAACATATTGCAATTGTCAGGGTCATTCTTTCCTCATTAATGTTATCTTTAATTGACAAATTATAATTTTATTGTATTTATAGTACACAATGTGGTGTTTTGATATGTGTAAAAAATGTGGAATAATTAAATGAGTTAACATATCCATCATCTTAGTTACTTAATATTTTTGTGGTAATATGTTTGGAACTTACTCTCCTAGTTATTTTGAAATACATAATACATTTTTATTTATAATAGTCACCCTGCTGTGCAGTACATGTCAAAACTTACTTATCCCGTCTGGCTGAAACTTTGTACTCTTTGTCCAGCAACTCTTCATTCTGTGGCTGCCTCTTGCTCCCAAGTTTAATCTTTAATCATCCTAGATTTTCACTGTGGGTCAGCTATAAATCTGTCCATATTATCTTTCCTTGAGAATTCAGAATGCCGGAGCAAATGCTATCTCAATTATTGACAATTTTGTGTCAGGGAAAAATGTCGACCGCATGCTTGCTCTTAAGATTTTTGTAAAACGTCACATTCAAACCATTTCATTGGCCAAAGGAAACGAATGGCTAATAGCCAGCCATTGATGGAGTAGAGAAGAAAATCCTCCTCCTGAGAGCAGCAGAAAATATTTTGAAATAATAATATAGGTGTGGCCTCACCAATTACCCACAAGGCTATGTTAAGCTGTTTGATGAAAATATTTCAGATTGTATATGAAACCAGCACATTGTATCCCTTGATTGCACTAATGTACACAGCTATGATTTAATAATAATAAAAAATAATAATAATATAGTTCACTTCATGCATTAGGTAAAATGTAAGTTTAATGTTTTTATGTTTTAATTTTTAAATTAAAGAAAAATTTGGGCAGGACAGGGTCTCAATCTGTTGCCCAGGCTAGGGTGCAGTGGCATCATCGCAGCTCACAGTGACCTCAACTCCTGGGCTCAGATAGACTTCCTACATCAGCCTGCTGAGTAACTGAACTACACCTTCCATATCCAGGTTATTCTTCATAAGTTCAACTTTTTTATTTTTTACGTATACATGTATTTATTAAGTTTCCACTTTTTGCCTTCACAGAATTAAAAAGGTTTATAATTTAATAACAATGAATTAAAAAGCCTTATAATTTAATAACAATGTTTAGGTAGTATTCAGAGATAATCTCTTGTATGTCTGTAGCATCAGTTGTTATTCTACTTTATCATTTCTGATTGAGGTTACTAGAGATTTTATCTTTTTATTTCTAGTTAGTCTGGTCAAAGGCTTATCTATTTTATTTATTTTTTCAAAAAACCAACTCCTTATTTCATTAATTTTCTGAATAATTCTTTTGTTTTCAATTTCATTGATCTCTGATTTAATTTTGGATATTTCTTTTCTTCTGCTGGGTTTAGGCTTAGAATGTTCTTCTTTTTCCAATTCCATCAGATGGCTTGTGAGTATGTTGATATGCTCTCTTTCTGTTTTTCGCATGTAGGCTTCTAAAGCGATAAATTTTCCTTTCAGGAATGCTATTGCTGTATCCCATAGGTTTTGGTAGTTTGTGTCTTCATTGTTGTTATACTCAAGGAAGTTAATGATTTCCTTTATTATTTCTTCCTGCACCCAAGTGTCATTCAGCATAACGTTGTTTAACTTCCATGCCTTCGTGTGAGGTTGAGCATTTTTGCTGGAGTTGAGTTCCACTTTTAGTGCCTCGTGGTCTGAAAAGATGCAAGGTAGAATTTTGATAAACCAAATAAGAGTGTTCACTGGGGGGAAAGACTCCCTATTCAATAAATGGTTCTGGGAGAATTGGATATCCATATGTAAAAGATTGAAACTGGATGCGCACTTTTCTCCACTCAAAAAATTTGATTCAAGATGGATAAAGGACGTAAATTTAACGCATGGGATGATAAAAATTCTCAAAGAAAGAATTGGAAGAACACTGGAAGCTATTTGCCTGGGGAAAGACTTTATGAGTAAGACTGCCATGGCAATAGCAACAACTGCAACAATAAACAAATGGGACTTAATTTAACCAAAAAGCTTCTGTACAGCCAAGTAGACAACAACCAAAGCAAATAACAACCTACCCAATGGAAAAGAATATTTGCACATTTTGAATCTGGCAAAAGTTTAATTACCAGGATCTATATAGAACTTCAATTAATCTACAAGAAAATAATCAACAATCCCATACATCAATGGTGAAGATGAATAGAATCTTCTCTAAAGATGACAGATGAATGGCCAGTAAACACTTGAAAAAATGCTCATCATCCCTAAGTATTAGAGAAATTCAAATTAAAACCACCCTGCGATACCATCTAACTCCAGTGAGAATGGCCTATATCACAAAGTCTCAAAATTGCAGATGCTGGCGCAGATGTGGGGAGAAAGGAACACTTCTACACTGCTGGTGGACTACAAACTAATACAGCCTTTTTGGAAGGAAGTATGGAGAAAGCTCAAAGAACTCAACCTAGACCTCCCATTTGATCCTGCAATCCCATTACAGAGTATCTATCCAGAAGAAAAGAAAAAACCTTTTATTATAAAGACACTTGTACTAGGCTGTTTATCGCAGCCCAATTTATAATTGGTAAAATGTGGAAACAGCCTAAATGTCCTTTAACCCAGGAATGGAGAGGTAAGCTATGGTATATGTATATCATGGAATATTACTCAGCCATCAAAAACAACGGAGACTTTGCAGTGTTTGTACTAACTTGGATGGAGGTGGAACACATTATTCTTAGTGAAACATCACAGGAATGGAGAAGCATGAATCCTATGTATTCAACTTTGATTTGAGGACAATTAATGACAATCAACGACATAGTGGGGCATGGGGGAAGGAGAGAGTAGGCTGGTAATCTGGAAAGAGAATAAAAGGGACTTTTGCCAGCTCCAAACTTTGAAATGTGAGTTCAGGCCAAGTTTACTTAAGGGGGATCATGTTTAAGGTATATAAAGATAATAAAGATTCACCATATGTTTTAAGTTGCAACTATCAGAAATTATTTAATTCAAATTTGCTGCTAACATTTATAACAGGCACTAAGCAATTGTGACAATCATTGAGAACACCAGGGGTTAAACTAAGATTTCATATTATCTGAACACAAGATTTAATGCAAAGTAAGAAAAGGTAGGGGGAGAAAAACTCCAAAGAGTTCAATTACAAATGAGTAACATCAGCTATGCTTTATGAATTATCACTAGCTCTGTTAACACTTCTATTTTATGACTTTCTAAAATTTTCAAAAATGTATTTCATAAACATATTTATATATGCACGCACGTGTCTATGTGTGCATGTGAGCGTGTGTGTGTGTGTGTGTGTGTGTGTGTAGAGAGAGAGAGAGAGAGAGAATGTTAATTTAGGGTGTCAACTTGGCCCGACCATGGTATTCAGTAGTTTTGTAAAACATCAGTTCAGATATTTCTGTGAAGGGATTTTTTTTTGAGAAGTTATTAACTTTTAAACCAGTAGATTTGAACAAAGCAGAGTAGCCACCATAATGTGGGTGGGCCTTACCTAATCAGTTTACGGGCCTTAAGAGTAAAGCCTGAGGTCCCTCAAGCAGGAAGGAATTCTGCCTTCAGACTCAAGCCACAGCATCAGCTCTTACTAGAAGGCGAAGCCTGCTGCCCTGCCTACCATATTTTGGACTTGCCAGACCCCATCTTTGTGTGAGCAACTCCTTAAAATACCCAACCCCCAGCCCTTGCCTAGCTCTCTGTATATCCCATTGGTTCTGTTTCTGTGGAGAATGCAAATAACAGATAAGTGTGTATGTGTATGTCAACCACAAATTTATATTTCAAACAAGTGAAGTCAGGCTCTGGAATAAAATAATTTGACAGACTCTATATTGAATTAGGAAATGCTATGGAAAGAAAAAATAATACAGGATGGGGTGAGAACGTTATATCTAATTTGACTTGAATCTGTTAGTTGAGCTTAATTAATAACAAATGCAGAGATTTATGTTAGTAGTATTATTTCCAAGTGATTTGATTCACAGCATCTCTATAATTAAAGACACTTCTATTCTTTTTGGGTTTTGTTTTTCCTGAGACTGTCTCACTCTGTTACCTATGGCATCAGCCTAGCTCATAGCAGTCTCAAACTCCTGGGTTCAAGCGATCCTCCTGCCTCAGCCTCCTAAATAGCTGGGACTACATGTGCTCACCATGATTCCTGACAGATTTTTCTGTTTAGTAAAGATGAGATCTCCCACTTGCTCAGGCTGCTCTCACACTCTTGGGCTCAATCCTCCCATCTTAGCTTCCCAGAGTGCTAGGATTACAGGCGTGAGCTACCCCGTCCAGCCAAGACTCTTCTATTCTTAAAAGGAGACATATTGATTTTGGATTTTGCTTCTTATTAGTGAGCTTACTTTTTTAAAATTTTCTACAGCAAAATGATATTTATAATGAGGTTATAAGCAGGGCTTCTCAAACGTCAGAAGCCTCCAGGTTCAGGTGCATATGATTCACCTGGGGGCCTTTTTAAAAATGTAGATTCTAACTCCTTCAGTCTGGGGTGGAGACTGTAATTTTAACAAACTCCCAGGTAATGCCATTGCCACTGGTCTGGGGCCCGCACTTTGAGAAGCAGAGCACAGCAGGAGTGGTTCCCCAGGTAGAGCAGGCATCACAACCACCTGCGGTGCTTAGTAAATGACAGACTACTGGGTCTCAACCCCCCCCCCCCCAGTTTCTGATTCAATGAGTCTGGGATAGGGACCAAGAATTTGCACTTTAACGAGTTCCCCAGGTGGTACCAATGTGGTCTGGGGGCTACACTTTGAGAAACACAGAGCTACAGTAATGTCCCCCTAATCATGAGACTCTCGAGAGCACTTTTAAAGCTCTATCTTCCCATGCACCTCTTTTTAAGGGTTTGGGTCAGTAGATTTAGGGAGAACCCAGTAAGGGTTCTTATTTTGTGTTCTTAACTGCCCCAGATTGTTCCTTAAAAGGTGAAACCGTGAGCCCAAGAGTTACCTCAATCCTGATGTTCTTCAAAACTCTGTCTATACAGAAGTGTGAACCCAAACTGGATCCCCTGAATCCCACCTCTGGAAGTGGGGCACAGTATTTACATAGTTTTAACATTTGCCAGTGACTCTGACACATCGTGGAGCTGAGAACCAGCAAACTGGAGCCATGGCCCCAACCATGGCTGCACAATATTTTTTAAATAACTCATTCCCTTCCATTTCACCATGCTCAGATTCTCATTGAATTGGTATGGGATGGGGTCCTGTTTGTTTTTAATACTCCCAGTAGATTCTAAGGTTCAGTGAAGGTTGAGAACACTGGATTTGGGGTTCAGGCTCCAGTCAGTTTCAGGATAAACTGCAAACTACAAGGGCAACTTTTCCCCTAAGACCCAGAATAAAGTGAGCAATGGGGCCCGCTCCACACCTTCTTTCTGTTCGAGCACTCGCTGGACACACTTGTTCTTCTGAGAGAGGACTCTTCTACAAGAAGCACCCTAGCCCCTGTCTGAGCACAGCATCCTAAAAGTGAGTAAAAAAAGTGACCTCCCCCATTGCCCCATTGTAAAATCAGGTTTAAAACCATTCATTCATATGTTCATGCAAAATATTTATTTATTTATTTATTTATTATCTTTTTTGAGACAGAGCCTCAAGCTGTCACCCTGGATAGAGTGCTGTGACATCACAGCTCACAGCAACCTCCAATTCCTGGGCTCTAACGAGTCTCCTGCCTCTGCCTCCCACGTATCTGGGACTACAGGCGCCCACCACAAAGCCCAGCCATTTTCTTTGGTTGCAGCCCTCGTTGTTTGGCAGGCCTGGGCTGGATTCGAACCTACCAGCTCAGGTGTACGTGGCTGGACCCTTAGCCGGTTGAGCCACTGGTGCTGAGCCATATTTTTTTTTTTCAGAGTCTCACTTTACTACCCTGGGTAGAGCACCGTGGCGTCACACAGCTCACAGCAACCTCCAGCTCCTGGGCTTAGGTGACTCTCTTGCCTCAGCCTCCCGAGTAGCTGGGACTACAGGCACCTGCCACAATGCCCGGCTATTTTTCTGTTTTGCAGTTCGGCCAAGGCTGGGTTTGAACCCACACCTTCAGTATATGGGGCCAGCGCCCTACTCGATGAGCCACAGGCACTGCCCTTTATTTTTCTTTTTTCAGTGTTTTTGGCCAGGGCTGGGTTTGAACCCTCCCCTCTGACATATGGGGCCAGTACCCTACTCCTCTGAGCCACAGGCACCACCCCCATGCAAAATATTTATTAAAAGCCAAGCACTAAACTAGAAGTTGTGAATATAAGTAAATCCCTATTTTAAAAAGGCTTACAAATCTAGCAAAAGATTCAACCAAATAATAATGCCTTTGACTCATATCAACATCCCTATTTCCTGGGATTTATGGGGAGGGGACGTGCTAAACTTCCCCTCAGAGTTAGAGAGTCAGTACAAGGTGTGTGACCTACCCTGTCTTCTCCCAGGTACAGCCCCCCATCTGCCACACAGGGATGGAACGGTGTCATTTTGTAGCCCCACTGACCGTATGTGTCCTTTGAGTGCTGTCTCACTGGATTGGTATATTAGCAAGTAGCAGAACTGAAAGTTTATTTTCATTTAACATGGACAAGTCTGTTTTCTGCCATTTTCCATTCCCCAAAATGCCCAACAGGAGGAACAGTTGCTGTATCCTAGAGCATAAATAAGCTGCCCCGGTGATGAGTCCAGAAAAAAGGGGTCTAACGCTCTCTGAGCCTAAGGCTTCTCCCTGCTGCACCAGGCTTAGCCATCTTGTCACACACACGAGTCAGGGCCACAGTCTGAACTCATGAGCAGTCGCCCCACATAGAGAAAGCATCTTGGGCTCCTGATGTGCGAAGTCATCAATCAGTCCGCTCTTTCTGTCCTTTCTGGTTAAAAGCACATGAAATATTTCCCAGCGCTTCTCGTCATCCCTCCTAATAGAAATGCTTCTACTGGTTACCCACAGCCATGTTGTCAGACGAGCCACAGTCGGTTGTTAACATCTGGAGGAGAGGATATTGGCCAGCACAGTTTTAATTTACTTAAGAGTTTTCTTTAATGAATCTCATTTTGGCAGGAGGAAGTCATGACCAGGCATCATAACACCATCTAATCTTCCACAAGCTTTTTAAGGTTGCCGTTTATCCCTTCCCTCAATCAATTCTGTTATTCCTTTCAACATCCCCAAAGGGTCAAGACCCTGTAGCTAGAAAAATAATAAATTACATGGCTAGCTTTTCTTTCAGTGAAAAATCTTTCACATTGCTTTATCTTAATTTACTGTTTTTCCTCCTCTAAATTGTATAATCTGTGCCTGGCTAAAGGGTCTGGCTCAGTTATAATGTGTTTTTTTTTTATTGTCTTTATTATTAAATCATAGCTGTGTACAATAGTGCAATCAAGGGGTACAAGGTGCTGGTTTCATATACAATCTGAACTATTTTCATCAAACTGATTAACATAGCTTCCTGGCATTTTCTTAGTTTATTGTATGAAGACATTTGTGTTCTGCATTTAGTAAGGTTCGCCTGTACCCTTCTAAGATGCACCGTAGGTGTGGCCCCACCGATTACCCTCCCTCCACCCCGGTTATAATGTTTCATACACACAGTCTTAAGGCTTTACTGCAAAGCAAATTAATTTCATAGGAAAATTGACAAGATTAACAAGTTTCCACCGAAGCCAGTTTCCAGTAAGGAAAGCTTAAATCTGTTAGATGGGTCTCTTAGCTTCTCCAAGTCATTTCTGAGCTGAGTAAATTTCTTTTTTATTTGTGAGAAAATTTTTTTTTCATGAAATGAGATTTCCTTGAGTATAAGAATAAAATTAGTGGTGTGACTATGAGTACTGCTCAGCTGCTTGGCTGCTGTAAAACCTGCTGTAAGCCTCAGTTCCTCATCTATAAAATGGGGCCAAAATAGCACTGACATCATGAGCTTTAAATGAGCATTAAATGGCTGTGCCTGGACATCAGGCTGAGGGGCCTGTTTGGCCCTAGAGTAAACACGGTTGCTGCTAATAGTTTATTGTTACTCTTTTTGGACCTAATAAGGAAAGATTTGGGTTAGGTAATATATAGGCAACTATTTACTTTGCTTTCGATTAATATTTTTTATCCTAAATTGTCAAATCCTAGACATCAGCTTGTATATATGCTTTTTTCAGCAGCTAGATTTTTGAGTGAATTTGCAGGGTGTTTCTTAGAGACTCAGTTTGCTTTGCCAGTGTAAGAAAGAAACTTAGTATTCAGGGAAACGTAGCAATTCATGCATTCATAGCTTCCATCATATTTTGCATCAAAGCAGAAAAAATTCTTTAATTTTTTGTATAGAACAAAATAACAGTGTTGAAGCTTTAAAATATTGTAGGAAATTTCACCCTTTAATTATTTAGCATTGCTCCCCCCTCCCAATGAAGGAATGGTGGAGTGACATTCTTCGTGACCAAGAAACATGAAGTTCAGAATTTGAATTCCATTTCTACTACCAATGGTGACCTTGGGCAAAATTCAGTGTTCTCTTCAGTAAATTGAGGATAAAATTCAATTAGAATTCACCGTTTTGGCATGAGAAATTGTGTTAATTCACCTGGAAAAGCTTCATAAATTTTTAAGTTGTAGTATTTGAAAGAAATATGGTATGAAAAAAAATATTCTGCCATTAACAATGAAAAGAATAAATTCTATTTTCCCTGTTGACATTATTCCCAGCATTACACCGTATTTCAAGATGAAGATGGATGGCTCTGTTGTGCATAAAACTGCGATGCCAGCGTTGCCTTAGCTATTGATCCAAGCAGATGGAGAAGAATTAATGGATTCTGAAAGCTGGGGTCACAGCTGTAGGTGTCACCAGGAAATTCCATGCTGCTGCCTAAGGACAGGGACCAAAGCCACAAAATGGGAGAGGAGAGGAACAGTCAGTCCTCTAAGGTGCCTGCAGGGCGCAGAGAGGCTCAGAGGAATGTAAGCTGGAAATCCCCTAGAACCAGGTGATACAACTGAATTTGTGAATAGGGTGTTCAAATGGAAGCCCCTCCCAACCTGACTTAAGTTTGACTCGAATAAAAGATAATATAGGCTCGGCACCCATAGCTCAGTGATTAGGGCGCCAGCCACGTAAACCAAGCCTGGCGGGTTTGAACACAGACAACAATGACAACTGCAACAACAAAGTAGCCGGGCATTGTGGCGGGTGCCTGTAGTCCCAGCTACTTGGGAGGCTGAAGCAAGAGAATTGCTTAAGCTCAAAAGTTTGAGGTTGCTGTGAGCTGTGACATCACTGCACTTTACTGAGGGTGACACAGTAAGACTCTGTCTCAAAATAAATAAATAAACAAATAATCTGTATTTTTCTTGCATCATTTACATGCATCATTTGCATCTATGTTTCTGTAGCAGTTTCTTTCCAACACTCTTCACCTGATGAGATCTAACCTTGGGAGAGTTAGTTGACTTCTTCAAGTCATTTCAAAGATTAATAAGAGTTTGACAAACCACTTCCCAAACTCTCTCCCAAAAGGAAATTTATTTTATAAAAGAAAAACAAAGGAAAATTGGTTCCATCATGAACTCTAGAAATTATAGTGACGTTTTAATTAAACATTTTCATTTTCTTCCTCACTAAATTAATACTTTGTACATTCAGTTTAACTGCTAAAGAAGACACACACTGGCCCAGACCACCAGATCCAAGTACTCGGTGTGGGAAGATGACAGAGCATAAAACTTCTGGTCGATCAGAAAGACCTACAGGTGCACTCTGTCAAGGTCCGCAGGTGTGCTTCAGGCCTCGGTAATCCCAAGCAGCTGAATAAAAATCTGACTCACTGTCCCCACACCTCCTAAGATGATGCATAATTGTAAGGTCACACTCATATCAATTCTAACTTACAGTGGCTCCTAGCACCACTGTTGGGACCTTAGCCACTCCTCCCAAATCTCCCCCGGCCATTTCCGAGAGACTCCTGAGTGGTGTCTCAGACCTGTGCTCTAGGAAATCTACCCATATTTTCCTGCTGTCACTGCTGGACACCCACTAGGACTTCAAACTACACCAAGGGCCTAGACGGAGAACAGGCACATACCATCTCCTTCCTGGTCCTTGTCTTTTCCATCCTCATCTTCCCTCAACAAAAGAACCAGAAAGTAACAAAAACTCTCTCCTTCTTAAATTAGAAAAAGTGCTCATCACTTCTCAGCCTCTGAGATGAAGTGTATCTATCATCTGTTCTTCGCAGTTTAATAGCTGATATGTCTTCTACCCGAGGATAATACATAGTATTCTAAACAGAGAGATGCAATAGGAGCTTGCTCCATGCACTCCACACATGGATCTGGTGTTGCAGTACCTCCCGGAACAAGCCCGCCTCACACACACTCACGCACAATAGGTTCTAGAATACACACATTGAATATACGCATATCACTCAAAATAGGCCAAGTTATGTGGCCGTTATACATGAAACTTCCAGCAGTGAAGCACATCAAAGGTTTACTTCTTATTCATCCTGCGTGTCATGTAGGTTGTCAGGGCTATCTGCTCATCTGAGTCATCCAGGAAGCCAAGCTGAGAGAGACTTCATCTCACCCTGCTCCCATGGCTTCTGTGCTCTGGCTCCTACAGGCTGCCTAGATGTGAGACAAATCACTTCTAAACATATTTCAGCAGCCCAAGAAATTCCCATGGCCATGTCTAGCTTGAAGGGAACAAAACACTCAATCCTACTATGTGGCCAGAAGGAAGACGACCAGACCTGATGACCACCGAATAAACCTATTCTCATTGATGTTCACTCCTGTTGGGTGCTCACACAGCCAGATTCTGAACCTGGAGCGTGAGTTCAGCCAGAACCCTCACTATAATTATGAGATGGTAAAAATCACTTGCTTTGGAAATTCAAGATGCTGTCCTAATAGGTACCTTTTTGTAGGCCCTACATAACCTTGTGGGACGAGGAGACTCAGGTGTAACTGGGAAAAGAAATGCCACCATATTCAAAAGCTCATTTTCAACTGCCCAAGAGTACTGGTATCTTAGAATGTGATCCACAAAACACAATATATCTTTTACCTTCTATTGGATGTGGTGAAGCAGCCACACCTACATTTAGGAGTCGTCATTACTGAGCATCTGTGATAGCATCAAGGCACAGTCTTTAATTATTTTGTCTCTTACCGCCACACTGCTCCATAAGGAAGATATCCCCATTTTGCAGATGAGGCTCAGGGAGATGAACAGTTTGCTTATGTTAGCCATTTCATGCGTTTCAAACTGACCTTCCCTGGCACATTTTGTCCTTCAATGAGTCTCATTGCATTTCTTCTTTCCTTTCTCCTTTGGTCTCCCTGTTTTGTTTTTGTTGTTGATTATTTGATTGTTATCCAGAGAATAAATTTTTGCAGCCAATCCCAAACCTCTCTCCTGATTGGCTTTTTCTTCCCAGGCCTCCAGCATCCCTTCGTTGGCTCCATCTACCTTCCTATGATACTAACACTGCAGGTTGAAGCCTCCTGGACACCAGCTCAGCGCTCAGGAGCTGTTTGAGTAAGATCCACCAGGCTCCTTTCTGTCAGCAGACCCAGGTGTGAATGTAGTTCCATCCCTTACAGAGTGTGCAGCCTTGCGGTTGTACACCCTTTATCCTGACAAAGGAATAATAGGTGCCACTGAGGGAAGAACACCTTGTCCAGGCCTGCAGAGAGGGCTACTGTCAGGATGCGAGGAGAGAAGGAATAGGAAAGGACTTCTGTTAATAGGAAGGCATGACACAACTACCAATGTTAGTTACTTTCCTCGCCTCTCCATATCCCCAGGCACCGCCCCTCTGAACTTTCACAGCACCCTTTCCCCAGCCACACCCCTTATCCACTGTGCTGAAATTACCCCTTGACTTATAGGTCTTCTCCTGAGATTATGAGAGCTGCGGGGACAGGACCCTCTCTCTAGATGCACTTACTGCACCTAGTAGGCCCTCAGTGAATGTCTACTGAATGAATGAACTAAAGACTCTCTAAATCTCTGAACTCCAGCCCCAAAGACTGAAAGTTAAAATAAACAAATTAAACCCCCTTGTAGGCTCAGCACCTGTAGCTCAAGTGGCTAAGGCACCAGCCACATACACCTGAGCTGGCGGGTTCAAATCCAGCCCGGGCCCGCCAAACAATGGCGACTACAACCAAAAAATTGCCGGGCATTGTGGCGGATGCCTGTAGTCCCAGCTACTTGGGAGGCGGAGGTAGGAGACTCGCTTGAACCCAGGGTTGGCGGTTCCTGTGAGCTGCGATGCCACAGCACTCTACCCAGGGCGACAGCTTGAGGCTCTGTCTCCAAAAAAAAAAACCCTGTAGGGTCTCACTAATAATGAGACAAACATGTTCCTATAAATGTGTAAATGAAACCTTTCTGAGAAATAGTTACCATGTTTTTAATTTATAACTTGCAATATTGTTTATGGGGTTTTTTTTTCAGTAGCTGTGAGGCAAGGGGACTATAATTCAGGATGTCTCTAGGTCCCTGAGTTTCCAGGTTCCTCTCTTATCCAAAATAATATATCCACCTGAAATCCAGCTTTCGGGTATACAAGCTGCCCATCTGAGGAGGTAATCAAGCTCTTGGCATCTTGAAACTTCAGATAATCCGGTGCTTAGGACTTGGGTTTCTGTGGGAGTCCCAAATTAGCCTGCGGCTAAGTACAGACATATGCAAAACTCCGCTTTATGTAACGGAGCATTAACGCCTACCATGCCTCCTCCCTCAGCATCTGTCACAGGCAAAAAAATGGCAGCACAAATCCAATGCCAAGGGAGGAAAAAACATATTGCATAGGAATTCCCTTTGAACACATGACCTGAGGAAAACTCCATGGGATTAGGTAAAGTGGGGAATAAAGGGGAAAGAAATGATTGAATTAAATTTCTATGGACCCCCAAACCCAGCAAAAGTCATGTGGGTGGGTATCATCCTATATCCCACAACTATTAGAACAGTTCAAATCCAAAGGGAGAGGTTTTCAATTTCAAATTCTGAAAGCTCAAGTTTACTTTTTTTAATATTTGTTTACCTATTTATTTATTTATTTTTTGGAGACAGAATCACACTTTGTTGCCATTGGTAGTGTGGCATGGCACCATAGCTCACAGCAACCTCAAACGCTCAGGCTCAAGCTATTCTCTCACTTCAGCCTCCCAAGTAGCTCCTGGGACTACGAGTGCCCACCAGGACACGAGCTATTTTTACAGACCACAGTCTCATTCTGGCTCAGGTTGGTCTCGAACCTGTGAACTCAGGCAATGCACCAGCCTCGTCCTCCCAGAGTGCTAGGATTACAGTTGTGAGCCACCACACCCAGCCTCAAGTTTATTTTAGTATTATTTCCACATAGGAATAAACAATATATTCTCTGCCAAAATACATGTAAAATTCTCCCTATCCCTACTTTTAACTTTCTGCCCATGATCTATGTTGAACCATTTTGAAATCTAGACATTTTATTCTTTCAGGTTAATTTGAGGGTACAAAGAATTAGGTTACAATGTTCGCATTTGTTTGGTAGAGTCCCTCTTATGATTGTGTCCCACGCCCAAGAGGTGTGCCATACACCCTAACATTGTACCCATTAAGTGGGAGCACATCAATCCTCCTCTTCTCCCCTTCCCCCTCCGTCATTCCTCCACCCCCTTACCTTGAATTGAGTTTTCCTCTCATGTGGGCATGTATTAGATCATCTATTGGCTTCATATTAGTACTGAGCACATTGATTCTTGCTGCTCCATGCTTGTGATACTTAAAGAAGAATGTGTTTCAACTCCATCCAGATTAACACAAAAGATGTAAAGTATAGTATTCCATGGTTTACATACACCACAGCTTGTTAAGGTTGTTTCCACATTTTGGAGATTGTAAATTGAGCTGTGATAAACAATCTAGTGCAAATGTCCTTATGATGAAATGATTTTTTTTTTCTTCTGAGTAGACGCCTACTGATGGGATTGACGGATCAAATGGAAATTCTAATTTGAGTTCTTTGAGTATTTCCCATACTTCCTTCCAAAGAGGTATTAGTTTGCAGTCCTCCCAACAGTGGAAAAGTATTCCTCTCTCTCCTCATCTCCACACCACTCTCCACGCCAGCATCTGCAGCTTGGAGACTTCGTGATGTGGGCCATTCTCACTGGGGTTAGTTGATATCTCAGGGTGGTTTTGATTTGTATTTCTCTGATGATCAGGGACAATAAGCACTTTTTCTAATGTTTGTTAGCCATTCATCTTTCTTCCTCAGAGAAGGTTCTGGTCACGTCTCTTGCTCAGTGGCAGATGGAATTGTTTGCTCTTTTTTTGTGGATTAATTTGAGTTGTCTGTAGATTGTAGTTATCAGCCTTTTGTCAGATTCATACCCTGCAAATATCTTTTCCCATCCTGAAGGCTGTCTTTTTGCTTTACCCATTGCATCCTTACCTGTGCAGTTGTCAGCTTAATTAAGTTCCATTTTTTTATTTTTTAAGTTCCATTTGTTTATTTTTGTTATTGTTGCAATTGCTCCTAAAGTCTTTGTCATAAAATCTTTCCCCAGTCCAACATCAAGAGTTTTTCCCACACTTTCTTCTAAGATTTTTATTGTTTCATGGAAATCTAGACTTTTTAAAAAAGTTTAACAAACAATATTTATCCTAAACAACCAGCACTTTCTATAAACATGGACAATGATGTTTATTTATTTATTTATTTTTGAGACAGATTCTCACTTTGCTGTCCTCAGTGGAGGACATCATAGCTTACAGCAACCTCAAACTCTTGAGCTCAAGCAATCCTCTTGCCTTAGCCTGCCAAGTAGCTGGGACTACAGGTGCCAGCCACAATGCCCAGCTATTTTTAGAGACCACATCTTGCTCATGCTCAGGCTGGTCTCGAACTTCTGAGCTCAAGCAATCCACCCACCTCAGCCTTCCAGAGTACTAGGAAGTGAGGCATGACCCACTGAAACAATGATGTTTAAATCAAAAAATTTTAATCACTAATTTAGGATAAACTAACAAACTTACATTCCATGTCAGGAAATATTGGTTTTGTGTATAAGCCAAAATTATTAATGTAATCCTCCTATTTGGTTCATTTACTATAAAACTTTTATAATGTTCCAGTGTTCTGGGTGTTGAGGATATAGCAATAAACAAAGCAGACAAAAATCCCACTCATATTAAGCTTACATTCTAGCAGAAAGAGAAACAAACACAAATAATTCTAACATGTATATACACATTAGATGGAGACAGGTGCTGTGGAGGATTACATTAATGCCCCAGATGGTTACCCTTCCCTCTATCCATTCCCCTTGTTAACTTTTCCATAGATAGTGAGTGGGGCTTTTCCCCTTCCCCTTGATCTTTTTTTAAATTGTTTTTTATTAAATAATAACTTTATACATTGATGCATTTATGGGGTTCAGGGTACTCCTTCAATATACAATGTGAAATGCTTACATGGAACTAAGTAACACATCCATCACAATTATACTCATTTCTTAATAGTTTTGAAATGTATCATTGCATCATGCACATTAGGTGAGATCCCCCCACATACCCTCTCTCCTCCCATATCCTCCCTCCCCTCCCCTCTCTCTCCTCTTCCCTTCTACTTTCTGGACTGTAGTTATGTTTTGCCATTCATGTGAGTGTGTAGGTGGTTATATATTGATTTCATAATAGTATTGAGTACATTGGATACTTTTTTCCCCATTCTTGAGATATTTTACTAAGAAGAATATGTTCCACCTCCATCCAGGTAAACATAAAAGATGTGAAGTCTCCTTTTTCTGGCTACATAGTATTCCATGGCGTACCTATACCACAATTTGTTAATCCATTCATGGGTCAATGGGCACTTGGGCTGTTTCCATGTCTTGGCTATTATGAATTAGGCTGCAATAAACATTCTGGTGCAAATGTCTTTGTTGTAAAATAATTTTTGGTCATATGGGTATATACCTAGTAAAGGAATTGCAGGATAGAATGGTAGGTCTACATTCAGTTCCTTGAGTGTTCTCCAAACTTCTTTCCAAAAAGGTCATATTAGCTTGCATTCCCACCAGCAGTGTAGAAGCGTTCCATATCTCTATGCATGCTCGCCAACATCTGTAGTTTTGGGATTTTGTGATGTGAGCTAATCTTACTGGAGTTAGAAGATATCTCAAAGTAGTTTTGATTTGCATTTCTCTGATGATTAAGGATGATGAGCATTTTTTCATGTGTTTGTAGGACATGCACCTGTCTTCATCAGAGAAGTTTCTGTTCAACTATCTTGCCCACATAGAAATGAGGTTATTGATTTAATTTTTAAAAAAGAAAGAAAGAATGGGGTTATTTATTCTTTTCTTATTGATTAATTTGAGTTCTCCGTAGATTCTAGTTATCAGACCTTTATCAGAAGCATCACCTGCAAAAATCTTCTCCCATTCTGAAGGTTGTCTGTTTGCTTTACTTACTGTGCTCTTGGCTGTGCAAAAGGTTTGTAGTTTGATCTGATCCCAGTAATGGATTTTTGGTGGTGCTTCAATTGCCCAGGGTGTCTTCCTCATAAAAAATTCTCCCAGGCCGATTTCTTCAAGTGTTTTCCCTGCACTCTCTTGTAGTATTTTTATAGTTTCATGTCTTAAGTTTAAATCTTTTATTCAGTGAGAATCAATTTTTGTTAATGGTGAAAGGTGGGTGTCCAGTTTCAGTCTTCTACAGGTCACCATCCAGTTCACCCAGCACCATTTGTTAAATAAGGAGTCTTTTCCCCACTGAATATTTTTGATAGCCTTGTCAAAGATCAAATGGCAATAAGTAGTGGGGTTTACCTCCTGGTTCTCTATTCTATTTCATAAATCTATTGCTCTGTTTTTGTGCCAGTACCATGCTGTTTTGATCACTATAGATTTATAGTATAGCCTGAAGTCCGGTAATGTGATACCTCCTGATTTGTACTTATTTCTGAGTAATGTCTTGGCTATTTGAGGTTTTTTTCTGATTCCATATAAAATGAAGTACTACTTTTTCAAGTTCTTTTTTTTTTTTTTTTGAGACAGAGCCTCAAGCTGTCACCCTGGATAGAGTGCTGTGGCATCACAGCTCACAGCAACCTCCAATACCTGGGCTCGAGTGTGTCTCCTGCCTCCGCCTCCCAACCACAGGCACCCACCACAAGGCCCGGCCATTTTTTGGTTGCAGCCCTCATTGTTGTTTGGCGGGCCCGGGCTAGATTCGAACCCACCAGTTCAGGTGTACGTGGTTGGCGCCTTAGCCCGTTGAGCCACAGGTGCCCTTTTTCAAGTTCTTTAAAGTATGACAGTGGTGCTTTAATAGGGATTGCATTAAATCTGTAAATTGCTTTGGGTAGTATGGACATTTTAACAATGTTGATTCTTCCCAGCCATGAGCATCGTATGTTTTTCCATTTGTTAATATCTTCAGCTATTTCTTTTCTCGGAGTTTCATAGTTCTCCTTATAGAGGTCTGTCATGTCCTTTGTTAGGTAAACTCCCAAATATTTCATCTTCTTTGGCACTATTGTAAAAGGAATAGTCCTTGATTGTTTTTTCAGCCTGACTATTGTTGGTGTATATAAAAGCTACTAACTTGTAAGTATTGATTTTGTATCCTGAGATGCTGCTGTATTCCTTGATCACCTCTAAGAGTTTTGAAGTTCAGTCCCTGGGATTTTCCAGGTATAGGATCATATCATCAGTGAAGAGTGAGAGTTTGATCTCCTCTGACCCTATGTGGATACCTTTGATCACCTTCTCTTTCCTGATTGTGATGGTTAAGACTTCCATTACTATGTTGAAAAGCAGTGGAGACAGTGGGCATCCTTGCATCATTCCTGATCTGAGTGGAAATGTTCTCAATTTTATACCATTCAATATGATATTGGCTGTGTATTTGCTGTAAATAGCCTCTATCAGTTTAAGAAAAGTCCCTTATATGCCTATTTTCTATTTTCTTAAGAATTCAGATCATGAAAGGATACTGAATATTATCAAAGACTTTTTCTGCATCAATTGAGAGAATCATATGGTCTTTGTTTTTATTTTATTGATGTGATGTATTATATTTATAGATTTGCATATGTTGAACCAACCCTGTAACCCTGGAATAAAACCAACTTGATCATGGTGTATAATTTTTTTGATGTGTTGTTGACTTTTATTTGCTAAGATCTTGTTGAATATTTCTACATCAATATTCATTAATAATATAGGTCTATAATTTTCTTTCTTTGTTGGATCCTTTGCTGGTTTGGGGATCAGGGTGGTATTTGCTTCTAGAATGTGTTGGGAAGTATTCTTTTTATATGCTTTGGAAAACATTGTATAATATAGGCACTAGTTCCTCTTGAAAGGTTTGATAGAATTCAGATGTGAAGCCATCTGGTCCTGGGCTTTTCTTTTGCTATTTCAGTGGTTGATATAGATCTATTCAAGGTTTCTAATTTTTTCTGGTTGAGTCTAGGAAGGTGGTATGCTTCCAGGTATTAGTCCATTTCCTTCAGATTTTCATATTTCTAGGAATAGAGATTTTTGTAGTAATCATCGAAGATTTTTTGCATTTCTGAAATGTCTGTTGTTATTTCTCCTTTATTATTTCTAATAGATGATATTAGAGATTATACTTTTCTGTTTGTGGTTAGGTTGGCCAAAGGTTTATCCATTTTGTTAATCTTTTCAAAAAACCCAACTTTTTCTTTTGTTGATCTTCTGAATGATTCTTCTGTTTTAAATTTCTTTTAATTCTGCCCTAATTTTGGTTATTTCTTTTCTTCTGCTGGGCTTGGGGTTGCACTATTCTTCCTTTTCCAGTTGCTTAAGATAATCCTTTAAGTTGTTGGCTTCCTCTTTGTTTTCTTGATGAAGGCTTCCAATGCTATAAATTTCCCTCTTTAGACTGCCTTTGTAGAATCCCACAAGTTTTGATAATTTGTGTCTTCGTTGTCATTTTGTTCCAAAAATTTGGTGATTTCCTTCTTAATCTCATCTTTGACCCAGCTATCATTCAGCCAAAGATTATTTAGCTTCCATGACTTTGCTTAAGTATGAAGATTCCCATTGCTGTTGAGTTCAACTTTTATTCCACAGTGGTCCAAGAAGATACCGAGAAGAATAATTTCTACACTTTTAAATTTGCTGAGGTTAGCCTTGTGTCCTAGGAGATGATCTATTTTGGAGAATGACCTGTGGGCTGACAAGAAGAATGTATATTTAGTTTTATTAGGGTGAAATGTTCTGTAGAGATCTGTAAAGTCCATTTGTTCTAGGGTCAGATTTAAGTCTAGTATTTCTTTGTTTAGTTTCTTCTTGGAGGATCTATCCCAAACTGTCAAAGGCATGTTAAAATCTCCAACTATTATAGTGCAGGAAGATATCAAGTTGTTCATATCCATTAGGGTCTGCTTTATGAATTGAGGAGCATTCTGGTACGGTGCATAAATGTTAATTATCGAAATCTCTTCATGTTGGGTGTTTCCCTTGACAAATAGGTAGTGACCTTCCTTATCTTTCTTTATCTTTTTTGGTTTAAAGCCAATTGTATCTGCAACTAAAACTGCAACCCGTGACTTTTTTCTGGTTTCCATTTGCCTGTATTATACAAGTCCATCCCGTCACTCTGAGTCTATTTTTATCCTTTAAGGTAAGATGAGATTCTTGTATACAACAGATATCTGGTCTGAGTTTATGTATCCAGTCAGCCACCCTGTGCCTCTTTAGAGGACAATTTAAACTGTTCACATTAATTGAGAGAATTGATAAGCCTGGTTGTATTTTGAGTGTCATGATTTTTGGATGTCCAGTGGACATTTTTAATCCTTGCACCACTGTGGAAGTTGGGTTTTGTTCAAAAATTTCTGGGTGAGCTTACTTTGGAGGTAGAGCACTGTGCTGGTTATTGTGGAGGATGGGTCTTTGGAGAGCTGGTTTAGTTATGGCAAATTTCTTCAACATGTCTACGTCATTAAAGTATTTAATTTCTCCATT
>CAUYRH010147804.1:0-18558 GCA_963574655.1 Perodicticus potto | reverse complement strand
TCTATCCTGCTCCCTTTACCGAGGTCTAGTCGAGGTCTAGCCGAGGTCGGCTTCTGAAAGGGAGCAGGCAGCTCTATCCTGCTCCCTTTACCGAGGTCTAGTCGAGGTCAGCTTCTGGAAGGGAGCAGGCAGCTCTATCCTGCTCCCTTTACCGAGGTCTAGTCGAGGTCTAGCTAAGGTCTAGCTGAGGTCGGCTTCTGAAAGGGAGCAGGCAGCTCTATCCTGCTCCCTTTCTGAGGTCCGCTTCATAGCTGTTCTCTCTTCGAAGTCCTGCTGAAAATCTCTCCCCCCCCGTGGAATATGTATTTTTAAAAAGCAGTTAAATATACACAGAATAAAAAGTGTTTACCTGGATTCCCACTCCCTCCAGACAGTGAGGGTGATGCTAAGCCAGAAATCTGCACAACTGTTGAGAAAAAGGAGAAAACTCTTCCAAGAGTTAATACCCATTCTGGATTCTGGATTTGGGCATCTATTGTTGTGACCTATTGTGTTGATTTCTTTAAAACCCTTAAAGAAAATAGAAAAGCTACTTCCACAATAGTTTGTTTCTCTTTAATGGTGCCTTGTTGCTGTTTGTCAGCCACTTTGCCAGCTTTTCCACTACCTATGCAACCTGGAATGGTCCTGTGGGATTAGAGAGCGTGATGCCAACTACCCAGCATTGGTATCCATTACAATTGCTATGTTTACTGAAACAGCAATTTGCTTTAACATTGCTTTAGGCCATGTGTGGTCATTTTTCACTCTATGAAGTGAAATGGCCATGTGTGGTCATTTTTCACTACTCTATGTTATAGTTCACCCGTTTTATGGGGGTGGTAATAGTTATCTCATTCTGTGGATGATCTGAAAAGATGGGGGTCTTCCTATGTTGCTCAGGTTGGACGCGAACACCTAGGCTCAGGAGATTTCCTACTTCAGCCTTCCAAGTAGCTGGGATTACAGGAACATGTCTCTGGGCCCAGCTGGACATGAAATTTAGAGTGATCAAACATCCAACTAGCTGAAAGCATCATAGACAGATAATGGAAAGACTACAATGTGTTTTTCATCTAGGAGCAAGTGGTTTCCTGAGAGAAATTGTGACTTTGTAGGTTTGTTGTTGAAATCAGAATAAACTATATTTCATTTGCATATTCCTAAAAAAATGTGGTTACTGGGGGCATAAGTGAGGAGAGGAAATGGGAGATGTAGATCAAAGGGTACAAAGTAGCAAGTATATAGGATATGCAAGTCTGAGGATCCAATGTAAAACATGAGGACTATAATAATAAAATTGCATCAAGTTAGGGATTTTTGTTAAATATGTATATTTTAGCTTCTCTTATCAAAAATAAAAATTAAGTTGTGAGATGAGAGATGTGTTACTTTGTTTCATTATAGTAACACTTTTACTATCTATACATCTCATAGCATCATGTTGTAAACTTCAAATATGCACAAAAAAATTATTTTTTGAAAAGTTAAATAATGTATGCAAGCAAAATAAATTATATAATTCATCCATTACAATTTCATAATTAAAAAAACATTTCTTCCAAAATATTAATGTCTAGTATGCATATGAAGATTTTTGGAAATTCCTATGAAATATTCAATGTTTATTTATAATATTTAGTTAATATGCATGCATATTTAAAAAATGTAAAATAACACATGACTCCACAGTTCCTCACCTATATTTTCATATTCTGTGAGGATATAAGAATATTATTTCATTTGACATAAATATGCATAAATTTATTTGCATTAACATTTGTTATGGGGTTGCAGTGTTTCCCTACATGTGACTGCAGATGATACATAATATATAGCATATATAATTTCTAACATCTGAATTTCAAAATACTGTTCATCTCAAAGGTTTGGAATAAAGAATTATACACATATTAATTTTTACATATCAATTTTTACCCTTACATCATTTGTACATCAATTTCATTTCAACTTTCCTTTCCTTTTGTTTTTTTTTCTTACTTTATAGAAATAGATTTTATTAAGGCAACAAAGCTAGTCACAAGTAATTTTGTGTGTTTTAACAGGTAAATGAGGTTTTACCTGGATATATGTCAGAAGTTCTACCTTTTGAAAATTGGTTCTTTTTTCCTTTTGGACAGGAGCCTCTGGAATATTACACAGCCTTAAAGAAAGATGGAGACTTTACCTCTTTCGTGTTTACATGGATGGAGCTAGAACACATTCTTAGCAAAGCACCTCAAGAATGGAAGAAAAAGTATCTAATGTACTCAGCCCTACTATGAAGCCAATTTATAGCTTTCATATGAAGCCTATAACCCAACTATAGCACAAGAATATGGGGAAAGGGGTAAGGGAAGGGAGGGAAGGGGTCAGGTTAGGGTGGAGGGAGGGTAATTTGTGGGGCATCTTAGAAGGGTACAGGCAAACCTTACTAAATGCAGAATACAAATGTCTTCATATGATAACTAAGAAAATGCCATGAAGGCTATGTTAATCAGTTTGATGAAAATAGTTCAGATTGTATATGAAACCAGCACATTGTACCCCTTGATTGCACTAATGTACAAAGCTATGATTTAATAATAAAAACAATTAAAAAAAAAAAAGAAAATTGGTTCTTTTGCCAACATTTGTTAACAATACCTAATGCAAATCTATAAACATATTTCATGTTATGGAATGGTGTTCTTATTGCTACATTTGAAGATATCTGGAAATTTGATATTTCTTAGCAACTATGGCAATTCACTACAAAATAAAACCTGACTGCAATGGAGATTATCAAAAAAGAAAATGAAAACTGTAATTGTGAGCTGACCAAGAAATGAAACCAAATAAAAGAAGTTCCCATATACCACTCAAGAGACATAGAAGCTATGTGGCCAACAAGAAGATTAAACTCACATATTAAGTGAAATAAAAGAAGGAATATTTAGTTTTCCAAAACTCTAGGTCTGCACTTAAGTGTAAAATACATCTCTGATTTTGAAAGCTTAGTACAAAAACAAAAATAAAGAATGTAAAATAGTTCTTTGAATTTTTATATTGAAATTACAATATTTTGGACATTTTATTTATTTTATTATTTTTATTCAGATTAATATGAAGGTATGAACAATTAGTTTGCAATGTTTGATTTGTTAGGTATAGCCCCTGTTGTAGTTGTGTCCCACACCTGGCAGGTGTGCCACATATCCTTATTTGTGCCCATTAGCTGGGAGCACACCAATCCCCTGCCCTCTTCCCTTCTCTATTTTTTTCTCTACCCTCCTCCACCATCTTGTATTGAATTGAGTATTTTTCCTGTATTTGTCTACTGGCTTCATGTTGGTATTGAGTACACCGCATATTTGCTTTTCCATTCTTGTGAAATTTTAATAAGAAGAATGTGTTTCAACTCCATATAGGTTAATACTAAAGATGTAAAGTCTCCATCTTTTATTATAGCTGAATAGGATTCCATGGTATACATATACCACAGTTTATTAATTAATTCCTAAGTTGATTGGCATTCAGGTTGTTTTTACATTTTGACAATTTTAAATTGAACTGCAATAAATAATCTAGGGCAAATGTCCTTATGATAAAATGATTTTTTTTTCTTCTGGGTAGATGCCTAGGAATGGTATGGTGGAATCAAATGGAGTTCTATTTTGATGGTTTTGAGGATTCTCCATACATCTTTCCAAAGAGGCTGTATTAGTTTGCAGAGTCAACAACAATGTAAAAGTGTTCCCTTCTCCATGCCAGTATCTGCAGCTTTGGGATTTTCTAATATTTTAAATAATTTTATTAAAATTCATTTTATGTTTCCTTTTCCCTTTTATTAATATGCAAAATATTTAAAATATTTATGGAATGCACACACATATATGTATCAGTAAAGGATACAACATGATGTGTTTGGAGAAAGTATACACATTACAAGTATCGCTACATCCTCAATACTTACTGTTTTATGTTTTTTTTGTTTGTTTGTTTGTTTTTTGTGGGTTTTGACTAGGGCTGGGTTTGAACTCGCCACCTCTGGCATATGGGGCTGGCACCCTACTCCTTTGAGCCACAGATGCTGCCCTGTTCTACGTTTTTATGATGATAAACATCCTAACAGATGTGAAGTGATAACTCACTGTAATTTTGATTTGTATTCCCTTAATGACTTGCGATGCTGAACACCTTTTCTTATAACTATTGGTAATTTGTATTATTTTGTAGAAATGTCTGTTTGGCCCTTTGCTCATATTTTGATGAGGTGATTTGGATTTGTTTCTGCCATTAAGTTGTATGCATTCCTTTTATATACTAATATGTGGTCTGCAAAAATTTTCTCCTATTCCATAGCCATTCTTTTTATTTCAACTATTTCATTTTTGGTACACAGCTTTTTAGTCCAATTTAATCCTGCTTGTCAATTTTTGCTTTTGGCCTCTATGTTTTTTATGTCACTTTTAAAAAACATTTGCACAGTCCACTGTCTGTAAGTATTTTCCCCTAGGTATTCTTGTTTTTAAGTGTGGTGTTGTTGAAAGTTTTACATTTGTCTTTAATTCATTTTGAGTTGATTTTTGCGTATGGTATAAGTGTACAATTTCACTGTTTTTGCATATGGCTATCCAATTGTCAAGAAAAGAACCCGAACTCTGTAAAATGATTTGAAGATGTTTATTGTGAGCCACATATATGCTACATGGCCCCGAGAGTCACATCTAAGAAGCCCTTGGCAAATTGTCTTACTGTGGTTGGGTTGCAGTTTCGTTTTATGCATTTCTGGGAGATAGGAATTACATGTAAAGTCTTAACTCAATACTTGAAGGCATAAATTGAATTGACCCCAAAGGGCAGTACATCTTGAAGGGTAGGATTACAGGTTAGAGGTGAGTTTAAAGATTCTTTTATATGTAATTGGTTAAGGAAATGAAGCTTTGTCTAAAAGCTTATAACGTTTTAAGTTAAGATAAAGAAATCTGTTAATGAAAGTTAAGCCACCAGATACATACTGGACATACCCAGACTCAAGTGATCTGTTAAGTAAATTGATGACATGCAGTTGTGTTTTAAACATTGTCAAACATGGCCTCAGGCTCATTATTAATTTTGAATCTTATTGTTACAAAAAGAACTCCAAAACGGGAGGAAGAACATGATGAGGTCTGCCTGACCTCCTCGTGGCCAGCAATTCAGTTTTAGGGTTTTTCTCTGGTCCCCTTGCCCAAAAAGTTCGCTCAGCCAGCTGAAGTGCTTAAGGTTTTCAGTTCTAACAATTTTTATAGCACAAATTATTGAAGAGATCATTTGTTCCTCATTGTTTATTATTGGTAATCTCATCCTAGGTAATCCAGTATGTACTGTTATTTTTGGTACTATACTGTTTTGATTACTTTAGTTTTGCTATATGTTTTAAGAACTGAGGATGTGATATATCTAGTTACGTTCTTGCTTAAATTTGCACTGTCTATTCTGGGTCTTTTGTGGTTGCAAATGAATTTTAGGATTATTTTTTCTAGTTCTATAAAAATGTCATTATAATTTTGATACAAAGTATATTAAATCTGTAGATTGCTTTGGGAAGTATGGACATTTTAACACTATAACCCATGAATATGAAAAGTCCTTCTATTTACTTATTATTTTACCCAAAAGTTGTCTTATAGTGTTGTTTATTTTCTGTGCATTTTTGAATATTACTTTTTCCTTACTATTGTTGCTTCCTAGTTTTCTTCTATTGTTGTTAGAAAAGATACATGGAATTATTTCAGTCTTCCTAAATGTTAAGATTTTGTTCTCTGACCTAGGCATATGATTCCCATCCATCCTGGAAAATGATCTAAGGTTTGTGTCTGTGGGATACACACACATATATATATACAGTACACTTTGCTGCTGGGTGTATACACATTTATAATCATTATCTCTTCCTGTCGAGCTAACACTTTATCATTATACAATGACCTTTGTCTCTTACGATGGATTTTTTCTTAAAGGATAATTTTATGATGTAAGTATATCTACCCTTGTTCTCTTTGGGTGGTCATTTGCGTGGATATCTTTCATCATCTCTTCAGCAAGCAGAGAGGTTGAAAGTATAGCAGTAATGTCAGCAAGACGGAAAGATAGGAGTTTCCAGTCCCATGTCCCTCAGAAACAAAATTTGGCAGCAATATCCAAATATGATAGATAAGAGTGCCTTTGTTCAGAGAGGAGGTTTATCATCCAAATATGATAGATAAGAGTGCCTTTGTTCAGGGAGGTTCAGAATCCAGGTAGGAAGTTGTGACACTCCACTGGAGCCCAGGACTTTGAGAAAGCAGGCCCACTGCCAGGTGTGGACCTGATAGCTCCTGTCCTGCTCCATGGTGGTTCTGAAGGACTTTATCTGACTGGAGTCATACAAAGATCCTGTCCAACCAAGCCCATGGTAACAGGCACGTTTACCCAGAACCCAAATCCAAACAAAAGCAGCCGATAATCCAGCTTTAAACTCACTCAACCTTAGTGCAAGAGGTAGTCCCATCTTGTCCAGGACCTGGCAGAAGCCGTGCTCCTGTAAGGTCCAGTACCAGACTTATAGACCACAGACCTAACTGAAGACACAGAACCAGCCTGAGGTCCCATCTCTTGCTACCTCCAACCATAGCTCTAGAGATAGGCAAGTAAATGAACATTGAATATTGTCAGGTTGATAATGTCTTCTCCAAACTTTGCTATTCAGACTAAATTCAGTGAAAAGAAAGCACATACCATGTGATTACAAAACAGCTTAAATATAGTTCCAACCTTAGAGCCTATCCTTGAAATAGAGTTTTAAAATTTTCTGATATTAAGACACAATACATGACTTCTCCTGGATCAAATATGTGAAACCACATTCTGTGTCAAAAATCTTCTTAAAGTGAAAAATATGTACAAAATGTGAACAAAAATATGTGAACAAATAAAAGCCTTTTTTGTTGTTGCTGTCTCAAGGGGCACCAGTGGTATGAATTTGAGATCTGATCTCATTACGACTAGGAGTTCTAGCTGTTGACTTTTTTTCTGAGACCTGCTATCTGTTCTAACTTAATTGGTATACCAAAGATAACTCGACTTCTATTGTATATTGTGTATGAAAAAATGGGTATTTTTCTTCTTGAATAATATGATAGCCCTTACCACTTTGTGAGAACAGAGAAAATTATTAACTGAGGATGGCAGGAGGTAAGATTACAGCTCATCGGCTAGATATGTAGGCTTTGCTATTGTGACGAGAGTAAAACTTGGTACCAGATTATATATTTTCTGATTTCACTAATGACCCTTGGCTTTTATTTCAAACTAACATGAGTGTGATGACAAACCATATCTTTCGTATGTAAACAAAATTGTGTTTTGATAAAAACAAGTCAAGGATACAGTTGAAATTGGTGATGACACATTACATGACCTCTGCTTGTTCTTGAATTTGAAGGTTTCTGAAAAGATGGAAAATTTCAAAAATTTCTAAAATATGTAGACCTATACTTAACGATTAAATGAGCTAATTTTCTCCAATTATCACTTCTGTAGGTTTTCTTTTGGGAAAAAAAATGGCTTGAAGGAAAACCAACCAGTTTCTGACTCAAAGATGTTATCTTAAATAGTGAACAAACCCACCAGCAATTCTTTTCATTAAATTTAAAAGTAAATAATTGATTCCAGTTTGGAAACATTATTGCTTACCTTTTTTCAAGTCTTTTTTGTTATTGTTTTTATAATTATCTCCTAATATGCCTTTTTTCCTTAAAAGAATAAAAAGCACACAGACCTTGCTATGTCCTTCATCAAGTTGAGGAGTGGGGGTGGAGAATAAATTAAATCTTTGAGTCCAGATACATTTTTGGAGGCATGGGAGCTATAAAAGTTAAGGCTGCAAAGTTCAGTTCGTACTTTCCTTTCTCATAAACCCTTCTTTGGAACAGAAGAGATTTACTCAGAAACAGCAAGTAGTGCTAAGATTAGTCACACAGTAGTTAAACAGTGGGTCTTATTCTTTCAAAGCCTGTTCTTTCCCAGAAGGGACAGCAATGAATGAACATGGTTTTGAAATTTCAAATGAGTTGAAACATACAAGAAGAGATTAAATCAAAATACAGCTGTGGCTTTAACACTTTATATTAAGCAAGATTCCTGAGCAATTTTGGATTAGAAAAGTCTCAAGGACATCTCAATGACAGTTTCAGCTAAACAGATTTAAATCTTGCCATAACGACACAGGCAGTATGTAATAGGCTAAGACTTTCAGAAAGCTGCTTTAAAATCTCTAGAGACATCGAAAATGATAATTTAAGTGAACAGACTTTTGTTTTCTTTTTCATTCCTTCCTTTCCCTTCCTTCTCTTCCCTTCTTTTTCCTCTGCTTTCCTTCCCCCTTTGTCCATTTCCTTCCCTATCCTTGTCTCTCCATCTCTCTCTTTCACCATCTTCTTCACCTCCTCTTGCTATTAACAGTAATGAATCTATAGCCCAAAGAAGATTAATCACTCCTGTAAGCAAGCCATGAGCAATTATTAAACTAAGATCACAAATCTGAAGTCTTAAGGAATTTGAATCAGGGTATCTTAATAGTCCCGGGGCAGAACAAGGGTAGATGGTTAGTTGGGGCACAGACATTTTACCTGTCTTCAGTCTTAAACACATCAGTGTCATGGCAACCATGTCCTGAGACCCTAGCTTACCCACTTAGTTTACTAAAACACACACTTCATTTAAGACAAACACTGGGAATAAAGATAAAATAATATAAAGGTGAAAGTCTAAGATGTCTGGAATCCTGAAATGAACAAGAACTGATTTAAATACAGGATAGTATTTGCAAATTTCTGGTCAATTTGTATAGTGACTCAGGAGATACCTCATAATTTCTATTACATATTTTCAAGACTTATTTCATTATTACATTTGTGACAATTTAATTAAATTTACTGATTTTCCTCAATTTTGTATAATTTTAATATGTTCATTGAAATTTTCATTTCAATTATGTTTTATAATGTATAAAAATTTTGAGTTCTTTTTGAAATCTACTTTGTCATTTTTTATAGTTTCTTAGCCGCTTGGAGTTTATTCAGACTTGTATTTTATTTCTTCAGACAAATAAATGAATATATATAGTCTGTTTCTAATGATTCTAAGATGTTTCTTATTTCTCAGTTTGGTATAGTCACTTTTCCTTACGAAGCCTTTAGGGTGATAGACCTAAGTTTTAATTCACACTCATATTGAAGGTGTTATTATTAGAGGCTGCAGAAGAGTGTGAGAAACGGTATTTCATTAGACTCCCTTATCTTATTTGAATCCTTAGCAGTAGTAAAATCCTGAGCTCTAGTTCATATGTTTCAGAGAATGTCTCAATTCAAACTATCGTTTCAGTACTATGTTTTGTCATTAGGTTCTTCTTGTACTGTGCTTGACTATCTATGTATCTCAAAAGTTCCTACAAGCTCAATGATACATTTAAAAATGTTAAGGAAAATTTAATTCAGTATTTTAAATTATTTTCAAAGGTACTGTCAAATAATTTACCTGGAGTACCAAATAGCCATCAGAGAATTCCAACACTGTGACATAAAATAGAAAATACAAATGTATCTTTTTATCTGTCTCCCATGTCTTCTTGTGAGTTTTGACTTTTTCATTATGTAATTTCTTACACACTCATATTGAGTCAGCATTTATTTCTGAGTCAATTTGGGGCTTTTTCAACCTGATAGTGAGGCTACAGATTTGTTATGCATCAACTAAATAGCCTCTTTATTTGTAAGTGGATGATAGGCTGGTGCCTTTACAGAATCTTGCGGTGGTACCTCTTCCACCATTCTCAGAGCCAAGTCACTTCATGAACTGAGAGAGACCCAGCATCCTGGCACTTGAGGAGGCCTAACAACTAGAGAAAGGAAGAAGGGACATAAACTCAGAAATAGTATCAAATAAAATAATGCTTCTTTAAGAGAAAAAAAACAACTTGAACATTGCCAGCACCAATAAAAACCCTAACAAGTTTCACATGCCTGTAGTCCCAGCTACTCAGGAGGCTGAGGTGGGAGGCTTGAGATCAGGAGCTCAAGGTGCAATGAGCTATAATTACCCACTGCCCTACAGCCTGGCTGAAAGAGTTAGAACCTGTGTCTAAGAAAAAAATAAATAAATAAAAAAATAAACAAAGAAAACTTAAGGAAATCCAATGACAGCAGTTTAAAATATTGTATCTAAAAAAGTCATGACAGTTGAATAAATACTCAGTATATGAATTTAAGGAAACAACAAATACTGTCAGTAATTTGATGCAGTTTTAAGTAGAAAATCCTTAAACTTCAAGGCTAAATAAAGATAGAGATCATAGAGAAAATCCTAAGGCTTTGTGGTGGTAAGGATTCTAAGACCTAAGTGGAAATTACACAAAATAACCAGAAGTAAATCAAACAGAAACATTAATTTAATTGATAGTAGAGAAAATTTTTCTGAATCAGCATAATGTAAGTTTTCACAGTGTTTTAGCAGAACAGATTTTTAAAAGAGAACATTATCATATATTTTAATAAAAATGTGGGGAAAAGTCTTCCATGTAAAAATATACCAGTTACTTATAAAGCAAAAATAACAATACAGACATCAGAATTCTCACCTGAAAAACTTACAACTAGAAAATTGTGCAATAGCAGCTAAAACTAAGAAAATAGAGTAACAAATTGAGAGTCTAATACCTATGCAAATTATTATCTTTCTTTCAAGCAAAAAGAATAGCTGGGAGTGGTAGCTTATGCCTCTATTCCCAGGACTGTGGGAGGCTGAGGAGGGAGAATTGCTTGATCTCAGGAGTTCCAGACTGGGCCTGAGTGAGAGAGTGAGATCCTGACTCATAAAGAAAACAAAAAACCCAGCCAGGCGCTGTGGCAAATGCCTGTAATCCCAGCAGCTTCTGGAGGCTAAGCTTGTGATGCCCACAGCCCAAGTCTAAGGTTGCAGTAAGCTATGACGCCATTACACTCTGTTCAGGACATAGGGTGGGACTCTGTCTCAACAAAAAAAAAGAAGAAAAATATTTACAAACACGTAAGAATCCAGATAATACATTCTCAGATACACAGTTTGAAAAAAGAAAAGTCAAACAACAAATATACTTCATCAGAAATCTCATGATATGAAAAAACAAAAAGAGATGGAATTTGTGGTAAATTATGAATTATAAATATAAAATATCTGCTTTAGAATTGAAAGTTTAGTTCATTGTAGCTCAAATAAAAAGCAGTACAATTAATCAAATTATGTGCTTAAATTATCAACACAGTTTTGCCATCTTAACAGTAGCTTGGGCTGGATGTAGTGGCTCATGCCAATAATTCTAGGAGGGAGGCCTCCACTCTGGGAGGCTGAGGCAGGTGGATTGCTTGAGCTCAGGACTTTAAAAGCAATCTGAGTAAGAGCAAGACTGATCCTATCTCTACTAAAAATAGAAAAAACTAGTCAAATGTGGTGGTGCATGCCTATAGTCTCAGTTAGTATGGAGGCTGAGGCAGGAAGTTTGCTTGAGTTCAAGAGTTTGAGGTTGCTATGAGCTATGATGATGCTACAACATTCTACACAGGGTGACAGAGTGAGATTCCATCTTAAAACAAACAAACAAAGAAGCAAACAAATCAGTAGCTTGTGGGACAGCAACAAAGAAGCCTAGAGAGCAAATAGCAATGAAATTATGAAAGACATTTTCCACAGTTTGTTGAGAATTGAATATTTTTCCCTTCCAAGAGGTGGTCTAAGATCTGGAAGAAATGGTAGTAATTGGTGTGAGGTCTGGGGAATACGGTGGATGACAAGACAGTTTCCAAGCCAAGATTCTGTAGCTTGAGCAGCATTGTTCATGCAGCATGTGGTGGTGCGTTGGCTTATAAGAGGATTGACCTGTCTCTATCAACCATTCTCTGCTGCTTAATCACAAGCATCCTCATCATTTTATCCAAGTGGTTGCAGTAGAAACCTGCTGTAATCTATTGACTAGACTTCATGAAGCTGAGGTAGATAATACTAGTGCTAGACCACGAAATAGACACCGTTGGCCTTTTTGAATGAATATTTAGTTTTGGATGGTGTTTCAACACATCATCTTTATCCAAGCATTGTGCCCAATGCTCGTGCTTGTGAAAAAAAACATTTTTCATCCCATGTAACAATACAGTGTAGAAACAATTGACCTTTATGTTGTGACAACAAAGACAGACAAACTTCAACATGATGCTATTCTCATGTTCATTTAATTCATGCAGAACATATCCAGTTTCTTTACCTTGCCAATTAGTTTCAAATGATCCAATATTGTCAGAATAGTAACACCAAACTTTGCTGCTAATTCACATGTTGGTTGAGAAGAGTTTGCTTGCACTACAGCTGTCAGCTCATTATTATCCACCTTGGACTCAGGTGGATAACATGACTCATTTCAATATTAAAATCAAAGAATGGAACTTCTCAAATCATCAACACTCTGTGTGTTCGTTAGCCATGTCCTTCCCAAACATTTTGTTGATATTTTGAGCTATCTGTGCTACATTGGCTCTAAGGCAACTGATATTCAAACATAATACAATTTTTTTTTCATCATTAGGGATTCATTGAGGGTACAAGAAACCAGGTTACACTGATTGCATTTGTTAGGTAAAGTCCCTCTTACAATCATGGTTTGCCCCCTAAAGGTGTGGCACACACCAAGATCCCAACCCCTCGCTCCGTCCCTCTCTCTGCTCTTCCTTTCCCCACACTTCCCTCATTATTTCTATGTCTGCTCTCCCTTTCCCCTATCCCCACCATGTCCTTAATTGTCATTAATTGTCCTCATATCAAAATTGAGGACATGGGATTCATGATTCTCCATTCCTGTGATGCTTTACTAAGAATAATGTGTTCCACTTCCTTCTAGGTTAATACAAAGACTGTAAAGTCTCCATTTTTTTTAATGGCTGAATAGTATTCCATAGTGTGCATATACCATACCAGAGAGAGAAAGAATGAGGGAGGGGTGGGGAAAGGAAGAGCAGAGAGAGGGATGGAGCAAGGGGGTGGGGTCTTGGTGTGTGCCACACATTTTAGGGGCAAAACATGATTGTAAGAGGGACTTTACCCAACAAATGCAACCAGTGTAACATGGTTTCTTGTACCCTCAATGAATGCCCAACAATAAAAAAAAAAAAGAGAGAAAAAAACACTTCATTGCTAAAGGTATTCTCACAACACTTGATTGTCAAGAAGTTACTTCCTAGCCAAAATGTTCATGTTTAACATACCTCTTGGCTAAGATCTGATGGCTGCTTAATTGGAATATAGTATGTATTTGGCTTTGGTTTGGTGAGAGACCAGAGCTACAAATACCAATAGTTACTGGCAGATTCATTCACTAGGCATAGACAGAAGAGAATAACACAGATCTTGGACCTGTTTCTCCCCAGCATTGATTCAGTATTCACAACATGCACACAGTTAAACCAAACCCAGGACAAAAAGCATAGAACATTATTTGCTCTTAAGATGTTCTTATCTAAATGGGGAATCTGGTTATACATATAGCAAGTGTAGGTGAACATAAATAAAGTGCACTTGGAAAAAGAGAATCCAAAAAAGGCTTATGGAAGTTCTAAGGGGGTTGATGAATACATTTTCATGGTCAGTGTAGGTTTTAACTGAGTGTTGGTAATTGATCAGCCAGTAATTAATTCTATTTACTCTATAAGTATTGAGTATGTTGAATTTCTGCTATATGCCATGCATTGGATTAAGCATTAGTGAACTTGAATTTTGGAGTTAAAATGTCAATGTTAGGTCTTGTTTGTGCAATATCTAAGCAGTGTATGTACCAATAAGTTGTTTACCCTTTTTAAACTTTAATTTTCCATCTATAAAATGAGGATAATTTCAGTAGTGAGTTTGCAACAAACTAATCTAAACAATGGCTTTAATAATGTATTTTGTACTTATAAATGCTTAATAAAATAGCTATTGTTTTTGTTATTGCTTTTATTTTTATTGTGAACATTGTTGTTTTGGACTTTCTGTAGATATATACATATGCTTCTCTAAATATTAAGTATTAGAAAGACTATATCGCTGAAATTGAGTCCTTAAAAGAGCCAATTATTAGCCTTTTGGAGAGATAACTATAGTCTTATTCCATGATAGATACATTAATCACCAAGTCTATTTTGTTAAATATGATGGATATTGCTTTAGCTATTTAAAAATAAATGAATATTAACCAAAATCAGAAAAGCAAAAGTTATTTAGTCAGAGATTGCTATAGGAATGTAGTCAGAGATTTGTGTTTTGGCAGAAATTCAAAGATGAGCATAGATGTTGGTAAGGTTTATGGTGAAAATAGAGAAAATCTTCAGGTATGCCCTGATTGGAGGCTGTTGTCCTGGCAAGCCGTAGGCTGGCTAACTAGAAATGGGGCATCTTTTGTGATTGTTTAAAGCTACATGTTTGGCTTTCTCTGATTGTTGTAAATTTGAAACAGAGATAGAAATTAAGTTATCAATTATTACTCAAGTCCTGGTTATTTTGAGCTGATTATTATTAGTTATTGTTTGACTTCTTGGATTGCTACTTTAGCTAACACTCAGACCTCTTCCAAGTCTGACTTATGATGTATTAGCTTCCTGGCTGGCTATCACTGGTAATTGATTTGTTTTCTAGGTCGATTGTAGGCCAGAACTCTTCTATTTTTCTAAATGGTCTGGACATTGTCTTTTTTGCATATTCAATCTCTCAGTCAGGAGTTTAGGATTTGGAGCTATAGTGCACAACTTATGAAATGTGTGGCATTGGGCAGACTGAAAAATCTCTCTATGACTCACTTTATTAACACGTCAAAAGATATCAGAATAGTCATTAACTTATAGAGTTAGTGTGATAATTAAATGGGTTAACATGTACAAAGCACTTAAGGTACTGCCCGGCACATAGTAAGTACTAGATTGTATTCTAATTTATGATTGATGACATTGATAAATTATATATGTGGGATGTAATTCATAGGATTCATTAGATTCCATGTAAGAAGTGTTCGGACGAATATTTCAAAATACAATGATGCTAACATTTTTTACCAATACAAATTTTACTTTCACTTAAGCCACAGTATTATTTCTTAAATTCCCATGAAAGAGAAAATACATTTTCTTGAAAGTGAGACGGATTCTCAATTCTTTACTTCTTTTCTGCCTGTGACTTATTGTACATTATTGTGAGAGAAGTATATTTCCCTCCACATTTATACTGAGCTTGGTCATGTAATTTGCTTTCACTAACAAAAGACTTATGAACACAATGAAAGCAAAGGCTCTAAATTAGTTGCACAATTTGATTTGGCCTCTTATGTTTTTGTGATTGTCATAAGATGTCAATGTCCCAGAAAGCCACTGTCCCTTCCCTTTAGCCTGAGCCCCCAAATGAGTTGGGAGAAAGAAAATATAAACTTAACTAGAACCGAGAGCCAAGCTCATCCTACCCTAAGGGATAGTCTTTAGATCTGTGAATCAGAAATAGAAATGCTTATAATTATAAACCAATTGAAACAGGAGTAGCTTTTTACACAACATCATCACCACAGTAACAGGAGAGAAGAATAATAGGTTAAATCTTTTGTTCACAATTTTGTCATTAGTAGGCAAAATAAGCTGTTTGTCCTTCACATGAGGGGGATCTTTTTGTAAGGCAGAGTTATTGGGAAACTTGGGGTTCATGTCATGTCACTGCCAGAGTGATATGTTATTGGTTGCAGGTCGGGAGGATTCAGCAGCTGAGGACGTTAGGTATAGAAGCAGAGGAGTCATGTAGAAGAGGACTGAGAGGAAGCATACAAAGGAAGAAAGTACATGCATATTTCATTTCATTATTTTCAGTAGGATAAGTGAACGAGTTAATTTGTCTCCCCAAAGTCAGTATTTCCTAACAACATGGAGAAACCTATACTTAGGAATAAAAATTATTCATGACAAATAATAGAAAAGCATAGACCTTTGAAAAAGTCTCAGATAATTTCATGGAAAAAAATTCAACCAATTGAATCATGCTGGTTGTTAGCATTTCATATTTATGACCATATAAGTCTGGTCTTTGGAAATGCCATGCATATTTGAATTGCTTTTGCACTTCTAGCATCAGATTGAAATTTAATTTCATGCAACTCCTGATGATTTTGTTTAGAATAGCAGCCTTTGCAGTGAATTCTGTCAGCATGGTATAGCAAAACCCATCTTTAGTTTCTGCAAGTCACATATAGGTAAAGCTTTGAAGTGAAACATCAGAATACATGCAGACAGAAACAGTTCTTGGCAATGCACAACCAGTCATATTCTCTGAAACAGGCTAGATGTGCACTATTATTCTTAATTATCTTTATTTATCTGAAATCCCTAGACTACTGGTGGTGGTCACATTTGCCCAGTGGGTGGGCCTGGCTATCCTCCCACCAATCCTAATTCAGTATGTTTCTTTTGACCATCATTGTCATTTGCTGAAGCAGTGCACTTAGAGGATTCACTGTCAGCACAATGTAGAGCTTAAAATAAAATCTGCATTATTATAATTACTTTTCTACTTGCTTAGGTAAAGGAAAATTAATGAAAGTATGAACATAATAAAGGCAAACACTAGAAGGAATAGTCATAATTACAATAAAGCACATTCATTTGTCAGAAAGAAATCAAAGATACTGTATAATAATGCCAAAAATAGAAATATTATGACCAAAAATATACCCTAAATCTTTCCTATTTACAATAACCAATATCACTTCTTTTAGCTTTACTATTTCTTTCCATTTAATGTTCTATCCTTTTGAAAAGGAATTTATAAACACATCTATACTATGGTCTTAATGACTGATTACAACTTAATATGTTGCTGTTTTAAATTACTGTTTTAAATCGTAGGGAAAAAAGCTAAATTGAATGTACTCTAGCTAACTGTGAAGAATTGCTGGATTAGCTGTTCCTAAGAGAAACACGGGGCAAAGCAGATCTCCCTAGCATATCTGTGATCATTTGGAAGGGCGGCTTGCTCACACATGCTGTTGTACCTGAGTATCATCTGTAAAGTGTGATGGTTTCTCTTACAAACTTGGTTACAGCAAATAAAAACTTTGCCTTAGATTCAGGTATTATCAGCAAAGCCATATGATAACATTGAAAATACTCTTTCCCACCACTCCATTCCATCTTTTTGTACTGGGGCAGGGGATAAGGTATGGGTAATATCCAGGAATATAGTGGTCATTACTTCTTACCTCACGTGGTTGGGCCATGATTGATGCTAATAATTCTTCTTTATGTTAATTATTTTTAAAAATCTCTGTTTCAAGTAATGGGATTCTATTTTAATTTTATTTTCTTTTTCATAGTCTTTTTTTTTTCTTTGTTGTCTGGTTTATTTTTACAAATAAGAATATTATTTTCAAACAGACAAAATAATAACTCCATTTTCATATTCATAACGTATTGACTTTTTAAAGATAAGAAAAATCAAAAAAAGACATGATAATGACCCATATGTCCCATATATAAATAATCCCACTGATTTGCTTTAGAAAAATCAAAGTCATGCTTTAAAATTCAAACAGAAATATACATATAAATAGTAAAAATTTCTTATCACCGATCACCAAAGATAACCACTGCTGTCAGTATTTCTTGTGTGTGTATTCAGTAAATATAATAATTCTATGTATAGACCATCATATAAATGTGTCTTTGTATGCATGTTGCCTTGTTCACCTTTAATACATCTTATAAATCTTTACATACACACGAGGAGATTTAATAAATATTTAAAATAAAAACATATTCTTCCATTGTATATTATACCTGTAATGACAATCATTGAGGTTGTTTCTAGGTTTTACTCTTTACGATCATTTAGATTGTCCTGTTTTGTTATTGTTTTTTTCTACAAACGGATAAAGTGAATAGATCTTTGTTAGTTTATTATGAGATAGTTTGTCAACCACACTGCACAGTTATCTTACTAGCTATGGAACTCTGAATCAAAATGGATATGTTTTAAAATGTTTTATAGATATTGTAAAAATAGTTCCCAAAGTGATACAGCACTTTATAGTTCCATTAACAGTACACACTTCCCCTTTATTTGTGCCAGCACTGGGATTACATAATTTTTAAATTTTAACAAATTTAAGGGGATAAAATTATCCCAATTTATTTTCCATTTGTTTAGTAGTTTTTGAGCATATTTTTATGTTTATTGTTCTTCTGTATTTATTTGAGGTGAATGCTATGGTCTCATTTGTTTCCATTTGTGAATCATACATTTTTCTGTTGATTTCTAGAGTTTATTTTTATTTTGGAGGAAATTAAGAAGGAAGGAGAAAGTGCCCATCAACCCATGAATGAATCAATAAATTGTGGTATATGTACACCATGGAATATAATGCAGCCAGTATATGTACACCATGGAATATTATGCAGCCTTAAAGAAAGATGGAGATTTTACCTCTTTCATGTTTACATGGATGGAGCTGGAACATATTCTTCTTAGCAAAGTATCTCAAGAATGGAAGAA
>CAUYRH010147800.1:0-17118 GCA_963574655.1 Perodicticus potto | reverse complement strand
TTAGCAAGAAAAGAACAAGTGATCCCATCTCAGGGTGGGTGAGATGTTTTGACAGTGACTGAGCATATCATTTTTTGCTTACTATTGTGTCTCCAATGCCTAACACATTGTAGAGACTTAATAAATATGTGCTGCATAAATGAACAAAGATGAACATTCAGGTTAAATTGCAGCTACCCTCTTGTTAACTAGTCTAATAATGTTAATATTTGTTAATCAATTTAGAATGCAGCAAGAAAGGAGGGAGGTAGAAGAGGAGTAACTGCTCCAGAGAGGAAAAGATAGTTAGAAGCCTCAGTTCTAATATAAGCCCTCTCCCTGTATTTCTGAGTTGGCCTTGGGCAAGTCCCTTCCCTTCTGTGAGTCCAGCTTTGTCATTCAACAGGGAGGAATACAATATGAGTCCCATCAGCCCTGCACCTTTCTGCCCATGAGTGTAACTGGAAGCCACGACCTGTGTTATCAGTAACAGAACATGTGCGATCAAATGCTTCATTCTCTAGCATACATTAAGTCTGGTAGATATACAAAAAAGAGTAATAAAATGATTCTTGAAGTTAGCAAGGAGATTTCCTGGAGGTTTTCTTTCTTCTACCTTCCATGAGTTTTAAGCAGAAGGTAAATATGGTGGTGTTTGATGGAGTAAAAAGAAAAAACAAACAAGGCATCTTTTATGGTTTTTACTACTCTTTGTTCAATTGACAAGATGACCCTAGAAGCTTGCCCCTTTCTTGGCCCCACAGAGGATCAATGAGCAAATGTCACTTGTTTCTCTAGACCTCACCATCCTCTAAACTTGCTGCTTCTTTTCCCTCTCTGTTAGAAATGTACAAAAATACATTTCCCATTTAGACTCTTTTGGGCCATTTTCCCTAAAAGTTGGCCTCATATTTTTGAATCTGGCCAGTTTACGTGGACAGTGGCCTCATCAGAGTACATGGACAAGCCCACTCGGTGTCCTTAGCTATCTCAAAGAGCTCTTTGGGGAAGAGCTGAGGGGCAAATGATTTTTGGTTTCAGTTCATTTATTTTTGTTTTACACCTGGCTGCTCAGGGCAAATATCTACCCTGAGAGTTTCTCCCTCTGGGGACCATCCAATCCACTCTCTCATTGGTTGTCTTGGTGCAGATGTTGTATGTGACATGTAATGGTAGGGCCCGCTAGACTCTTTCTTTCCCCAGAAGAGGTCACTACCTGATTAAGAAAAAAAACCGTACCTTTCCTCCAGCCCCCAGCCCCTCACTGTCATCCAATGTACAATTTTCAGTGGCTGATAGCCAAACTGCAAAAAGTCACCCAGTCTTTCCTAATGTTCTTATTGCTGATTTTGCCATCATTGTTTTGTGAAAAATATTCATGGCACCATCTGCTTATTTTGACATCATCCTTGTTTTGCAAAGATTCCAGCTTAGCAAATGTATTATTTGCTCATCAAAATTACCCTTTCTTGCTCCTTAGCTTCATTCATAGGTAAGAAGACTGAGGGACAAACAGATGAGATGGCTTGTGCAAGGACTAATGACAGCAAAGTGTAGATGAGAACCTGCATCTTCTCACAATAAGTTCAAGTATTAAAATAAAACCTGTCGGAACATCATTGGCTGGGCAATGACTGGGACATGGAAACAATTCAAGGTGATTAAGTGGAATCCTATGAAACCACCTAGAGAATGGAGGTGACTTGAAAGTCAATTTCTTAGTTAGAGGGCAGCTCTTTATTCTTTCTGGGTCCAGGATTGCCTAAAAATAAATAATAGAAATCATGATACATGACACAAGATAATGACAGCAGAAGACCCTATAAGCCTTATAGCCAGTCATGGGGATGACATGAAAGGGCAGGCCAACACACCGTGGATTCTTTCCCATTGAATAAAGTGCCTAAGGCACTTACTGTGTCACTCTGAGCTCTTGGTTTCAAGTAATACATGGAGAAAACATGGGGAAAGGGACTTTAGTGGTGTATTGGAAGTTGTCAGAGGCTCACAGCAGCAGGAGACGTAGTAAACAAGAACAACAGCCATCTGGATGATTAAGGAAGAGAGAACTTAACAAAGACCTTGTAATAAGGAAGAACATAGCTGAATACCACCAGCAAATCTGCCGTAGCTGTGAGTGAACTTTAAGTACTGTTTAACTCGAGGGCATACACTCAGGCTTCAAAATCCTAAAAGTAAGAGTCATACAGTCAAGATTCAAAATTGCAGAGGGAAGAAGGCAGAAGGATCTAACAGACCAAGACCTGGTATTTGCTAAACTCTTGTCAGTTAAGGGGAGAGGAGAAGGAGGATCCAAAGCCTTGATATCTGTGGCAGGAGAGGCCACTACTCTTCAACAATACTACAAAAGAGACTCTGTACAGTCAAAGAAGGAGACTAGATGCTGGACAGCTCCCAAAGTAAAAGATTACAGGATCCCACTATCCATCAGGCTGGTGTGCATCCTCTAAGTTCAATGGTTCCTCCAAAGTGTCCTAGAAGAGGCAGAACACTCCAGCATCCACCATCAATATTAATAATAACTACAACTTAATAACCACTTCCTGTGAACTGAGCAAGCTAATCGTTGCTATATGCATATATTATTACATTTCATTTTTGCAACAGTCTTGTGAGGAATTTTATTCATTCTACTTCACAGAAGATGGACCTCAGGCTCAGAAAGGCAACAATAACTTTTCTAAGGTTACACAATTTACCTTTAGAATTAGGTTACAAAGTTAAAGTGCTCTCAGCCTTGTGGTAGAAGGACCAAGAGACTGTGGATTATGGACCATGTCAGAACTGTGACCAAGGACCCATAGATGCACAGAGGCAAGCACTCTAGTCTCTATGTTTGTCAAGCAAAGCCCAGGGACACACCACAGCTTTGTCACAGGGCTGAGAGCATCATTTCTGGCATGCTTTTAGGTAGCCCCACATGGCTTCATCCTTACTGCTCCAGATGGGGGAAATGCTTGGCCTTGCTGTTGGAAAAAGCTAAGACTTTGGAGGCAAGAATCTCTGAGGCTGTCCTAAGACCTGGCACACCAGGGCTCTCCCTCTCACTTTGTGTTTCACCTCTCACGGAGTGCTTTCAGCTGGAGGCATATTCACAAACATGCAGACCCTGCTCTCACACACTTAAACACACACGGTGCATGGGCACAGATTCTCCTGAAACAAATGCTATTTTTAAATATTTACGGACAGAGACCTGTGGGTCTTTTGAACTTGAATTACTGCAGCAGCAATTTTCCTTCAAAGACAAAATCATATTCAAGACACCATCGGTGGGCTGAGTGAGAATTGTTGCTGAGTGAGAATTTCATATGGCTGTGTCAAGTTGAATCCACCAGACAACTGATATGCAGTCATACTTTCTAAGTGCATTTGGCTTTCTGTCTCCAGACACTCTGAGGTCTGTCTTAGAACTATGTCAGGAGGTAATGTTAGAAAAAGAAGCCGTGTTGTTCAGTTTAACTGGGCAATCATTAGGACTTCCTCTAATAAAGAAAGTAAGCGGGAAAACTACAGCTGACCTCCCTGGGGCTCCTTAGGGGTCCTGGGTGCAGGGACTACCTTGAACAGGATAAATATATCCAGAGTTGCCTAACTTCTCAGCCTGATCTAATTAGTAAACACCTTCAAAGGGATCAACCTGACTTCTGAGACAAAGTCTGCTGCACACTACAAAGGTGAGCAAATAAATATTTAAAGGGCACATCTGTGTAGGTGGAAGGGGAGGGAAAAACAGATTAAGAGCAGATATGAATTAACTTTGGGAGCTCTGCTGTGTAATTGCCCTTGACCTTAGCCCTTCCGTGGGACCTTGTTCACTAGACACTTAGCCACACAGTCTCAGGAAGAACTATTCAAGACATGGACTCATAATTTTATCATAGTCATGGGAAGAATCCTAGGCACAGAATACCACAATATTTTTGGATATTAGGGTTGAGTGAAATCTAGGTAAGGGTCTAGAATAAAGCGCTATTATTCAACAAACTCTTATTAAAGTGCTCTTGACTACTAAAGTTGTTTTGTTTTCTGTCCAGTAATAATGTAATCTAAAGGACTGACTCTTCAATGAGAGCATTTCAGGAAAACACTGGCCATTGTCAACTGCACTTCTGCAGAACGTCAGTCATAACAACAGCATTTCCAGACTCTTCATGCTTTTTCAGTGGTTTGCAGCCAATTATCACATGGCTCTGCACTGTAATCTGTTGGCACAGCAATGAACAAGACTTCCCTGGTCACACAGAGGCTTTGAAAGAATCAAAGTGTAGGCAGCACAGGTGAACTGTAACCAGTTCCACCTACACTGTTAACTCCTCCACAGACCTAACACACAAAGATTCTCATGATTGGATTTAAAACTAGGAGTCAGACTTGGAACTGGAGTTCAGTTCTCTGGAGTGATTGACAAGGGAGACTAACGTGACCTTCTTTTTTTTTTTTATTTAACCGCTTTATTTTTTAATAATCGTAACTGTGTACATTAATGCATTATGGGATACAATGTGCTGATTTTATATACAATTTGGAATGCTTACCTCAAACTGGTTCACCTCACTTACTTAATTATTGTATTAAGACTCTAGTCTTAGAGAGTCTAATAATAAGACTCTACTCTTATTATTATGTTAATACTCTACTCTCAATAGATTTGACATGTACCCTTGCAATATACACCATAGGTGAGGTCCCACCAATTACCCTCCCTCCACCCAACTTCCCCCCTCCCCTCACCCTCCTCTTCTTTCCTTCATCCTGGGCTATAGTTGTGTTTTATCTTTTATATGAAAGTGTGGGTGATTATATATTGGTTTTATATTAGTACTGAGTACATTGGATACTTTTTCTTCCATTCAATACATTTTATTTTGCACATTGGAGGGAAGATGCAATCGAGAAGTGAAGAGCATTATTCAGGGAGCGCTTGCTGTATTCCAAGAATGAGGTTGGATGCTGTTGTCTACTCAAACTAGGCATTATTATCCTCACTTCATAGGGAAAGCCAGTGCTAACACATCAGATGGACTGCACATAACTGCTCTGTTTTGTTTTTCTTGTTTGGTTGGTTGGTTTTGACTTTTTTCTTTGTTTGACTGCACCAGGTATACATTGATAATTCTGCAAAAGTTTAAAATATTTCAAGGCAAGAATTTTCCCATCATCTTCGCCCTGTGTTTCCAGCATATAGTGGAGTGGTAGATCCATGTTCATTCACTTATTTGTACAAAACAGATTTACCACATGTTAGAAATACAGTAGTGAACAAAACACAAATGGAAATTGTTATCATGAATTATGTTATAACAAAGAGAAACAATCAATAAATAGAAAATCAAGCTAGGAAGGAAGGAAGGAGGGAGTGAGGCAAGAAAAGAAGAAAATTGGCTCGGCGCCTGTGGCTCAACGAGCTAAGGTGCCAGCCACGTACACCTGAGCTGGCAGGTTCGAATCCAGCCTGGGCCTGCCAAACAACAATGATGGCTACAACCAAAAAATGGTCAGGCATTGTGGCAGGCGCCTGTAGTCCCAGCTACTTGGGAGGCGGAGGCAGGAGACTCACTTGAGCCGAGGAATTGGAGGTTGCTGTGAGCTTGATGCCACGGCACTCCATCCAGGGTGACAGCTTGAGGCTCTGTCTCAAAAAAAAAAAAAAAAAAAAAAAAGAAAAGAAGAAAATTACCAGAAAGTGAGAAGTAAGAACTGAGAACTGAGATTGGAAGCTATGACAGAAAGAGGTGGGCATTCAGGCCAGGATTCTCAAAGGAAGAGACCTTAAACTTAAATCTGAAAGACTAGAAAGAGAAAGTCATGGAAAATCAAGAGAAAGAGATTGGGAAGGCCCTAAGATAAGAATGAGCTGTGAGGGGTTAAAAAAACAAGAAAAGACCCATCTGGCTTGAGAAGTTCAGTGAGTGAAGCAGAGAGTTGTACAGAATGACGTCAAAGAGATGGGTAGGAGCCAGGTGACATAGGGCTTTGCAAGCCAGGGTAAGGCTCATTCATAAGATATTTCTTGATGAAAAAATACACAGCCTGGGAGCACTCTGAGAATGTAAGAACTTTTTAGGAGTTTCTACTTGCGTCAGAAAGGCAAAAGAAATCCACATTCACTCATTCAAGAACTATTTCCTGATACCCTAGGTGTGTAGTGTCCTGGGCACACGGAGGGGGTTAACGGGGTGACTAAGCCATGCTCTTGGCTTTCTATCAGCTAATGGTTTTAAATAAAGAGACAAAAACAGTACAGAGCAGCAAGTTTTTTAATTTCAGGCATTACTACATGGAAAAGATCTAACTCAGTATGGAAAAAGTCAAGGAAAAAGTGAGGACAGTATATAAATTACAGCCAAGATAAAGAATTCAGTGATATGTTTGTCTCTGTAGGCTAAAAAGGTCAGGAAACATTCTTGTTGACAAAAATGCACTTCAGCTGAATCTTCAGGAGTAGAACTTGAAGGTGAAAGGGAGAGATTCCAGGTTGGATAACAAAAACACACCGGTTTGAAAATGAGGCCAACACCTCCTGGCCATCCCACACCCTGCACACACACCCAGGAGTCCTCTTGTTCATTCCCACTGTCAGCAGCAACACAAGTCAAATGACCTGTGAGCCTCCCCTCACATTACTTAGTAATTTAGTCACTATGAAATGAAAGTCTGATTCTCATCCTCACTGGAAAGACCACATCCATCTTCCCAATTGTTGAACATCCCTATGCACACACAGCTCCTAATTTCATTATTTCTCCTTCCTTGGCAAAGAGATTTTCCCTCTTATAAATGCAATAGAAGTCTGTTTCCCTAGTGTAGCCATGCCTTGATCCTAATTGTAGTGTCAGAAGTATGCTGCCAACTATTTCTGGGTAGGAATCATTATCAGAATCTCAGGGGCATTTAACAATGATTATGAATTTCTTACTCAGGCAGGTATGGGATGGCTGGGGAGGCTCTGCTGTGTGCTTCAGGGTAGAGGAGATGGCTCTGCTCAACACATTTCTAATTTTGCATGGGACCAGTGGGCCAACTGGGACATGTTTTTATCATAGTGGTATTAGAAGTACAGGAGAGTGAGTGGAAACATTGGTGTCTTTTACAGTGTCAGTATTGGCACTCTATAACATCCACCTACATTTCATTCACCAAAGCAAACCATACATTCAAGCTCAAGGTCAAGAGGAAGGAATAGACATGCCATCCACCACAAGGCTATAGCAAGAATGGATGTAACAGGTTAAGAATTGTGGCAATTATTCGGTCAACCCCTGAAGTTATAAAGTATTCATCCTACTTCTCTTACTAATGTCAAATCTCAAAGGCAGAGCTTATATTCTTACAAACATCCTTTACTTTTCAAGTTAAGCTTCCTTAACTCCTTGTTAAATGAGTTTTCAGAGCCTCTCTCCCCACCCAGATCTCAACATATTCTAATTTGTTAATATTTCTGGCTAATGCTGGTGAGTGTTTCTGGCAGTCAAATGTGGTCATGATATTGTCCTCCAGAGTGGATTTGCCGGTGCAGGGAAGTAGGTGCTTCAGTCAGGATTTGATGTCTAACAAAACATTTCAACACCTAGCTCACACATCTAGAAGCCAGCTGGGCAATCCTCTGGGCTGAGTAGGGCTTGGTTGATTTCCATGGGGCTCACGTATATTTCTGGAAACAGCCAGTAGGCCAAGTAGAGGTTGGTTAATCTAGGATGGTACAGGCTACACAGATGGGATCTCTCTCAAAATTACCTTTCTTCTTCAGAAGTACCAGAACTTATTTACATGTCTGCATCAGGGTTCTAAGAGTTCAGGAACAAAGGCTGCATGTTTGAAAATTGGCTCGAATGACACAACATCACTTCTGCCACGTTCTAATGGCCAAAACAAGTCATAGAGTCAAACCAGAATGAAAAATTGACTCCTCTTTACATGAGAGAAGCTACAGAGTACAGTGATCATTTTTGCAAATCCCCCTGAACTACATATCCATGAATGCCTTAGTTGTAGCCAAGCTTAACTTGGAGTTTGGCCCATGCTGCACTATGGACTCAGAGAAATTGATGAACCTCCTTGGACTTTGGGTCATGAGCAGTTTGTTGTCAAGTAAATTCACATTATACCTGTATGTATGCTGTTGATCAGAACCAAAGTGTAATCCTTCAAGTTCAATTCATCTCCATCATTTTAACCAGCTTTGTTCCCTCCCTATTCCTTCTTATAGCAATTCTTTGGGTCTTTTTTAAAAGAAGTCACCAAATTCTGAACATTGTATTTCCTTACCATATCTGGTATAAGCAATAAATTGTTATCAGATTGGTTCTATCAAGAGTTTAAGTACATGAGGCCTCTTTGCCTACTTTCCCTGGCAATGGAGGCCCATTCACTGTCTGTGGTGAATGTATCTTGCTCTTTAAGTCTATACCTCGTTCTTAACTTTGTCTTCCTCAATAAACTTTGTTCCCTACTTGACTTACAAAAAAAAAAAAAAATGAGTTTAAGGACAGAGATAACCACACTATATTTTCTAATCTTCTTCATATTTTATGGTGGTTGTCTTGGCAGTGAGTCTTCGTTGCCACACAAAGTTATTTAAGAATGAATTAACAACCAATACAGCACAACTCCAATGTGGCAGTTTGGTGGCTCTTCAATTTTCTTTCAATGAAGGCCATTTATTAAGATGAAAAATTATATGAAAATTCAACATGATAAACATGAGACTAGCTGGGGAGGCATTCCTGAAATCCTTTCTACTCACTTTTTTCCATCCACTTCTTCCATAAGATTTCATAAGCCACCTCAGGTGCCATGGAATAAAATTTTAAAACCACTGGATGAAGCCAACATTTTTAAAACTATGCCAAATATGACTCTTAGTAAGAAATGCATTTTACAGTGAACCAGAACACACACCCATATAACTAAAACAACAGTTTCTCAACACTGCTTCACCCTATGTGAAGTCCAAACCCAATGTTTTCTACTCCATTCATTTCATTTTTCAAATGTTCATCATGAAATACTTAAGTGATTTTACAACCCTCTACACAAGTTAGGCCCCGCAGTTAGAAACCATTGGACTAGATGAGCTCTTGAAGTAGTCTTTAACTTTTAATCTCTACTGACCTGTGGTTCTTTAGCTTCTGTGTCCTCAATTTCCAAAGAGCAGAAGTTCTAGGTATACTGTAATATCGCCTCCCAGGGTGTCAGAGACCACGGGACTTCACAGATACTAATATCACTAGATCACACTTGGGAGAAAAGTTTGCTCTAGAGTCAGAGTTTATGAGTCTAAATCCCAGTTCTGCCAATTATAGCCTGGGTTATGTGGGCTTATTAAGGCATGTGTCTACCTGTCAAAAATTACTTCCTCTCAAATTTAGGTTTAATAATAAATATTCACCCTGCAAGGTTGTTAACAACATTAAATAAGATAGTGTATAATGAACTTAGCCCAGATCCAGAAGCATGAAAAATGCTCAAAGATCTCTAATATTGACAGAGAGTGGATGTCAATTCCCTCCCCACCACAAAGGAGTAGGCTTAATTATCAAGACAAAAAATGTACTAATTCTTCTCTCCTTGACACCTATACCCTCTTTTAATGGGGAGATAGAGGTTCAAATTCTCACTATATCACTTAACAGTTTTATAATCACTCACACTTTCTGGGCCGCAGAATTCCCAGCTGTGAAATGAAAATAAGAAAACATGGCCTGGCGTGGTGACTCATGCCTGTAATCCTAGAACTCTGGGAGGCCAACATGGGTGGACTGCCTGAGTTCAGGAGTTCGAGACCAGCCTGAGTAAAAGCAAGACCCAAGACCCATCTCTACTAACAGTAGGAAAATTAGCCTGACATTGTAGCAGGTACCTGTAGTTCCAACCACTCAAGGAGTCTGAGCCAAGAGGCTTGCTTGACCCCAAGAGTTTGAGTTTGCTGTGAGCTGTGTGACACCACAGCACTTAACCCCAGGGTGACAGAGTGAGTCTCTGTCTAAAAAAAAAAAAAAAAAGAAAGAAAGAAAAAAATAGACAAAGTCTCACTCTTGCTCTTTGCTCAGGCAAAAAAAAGAAAAAGAAAGACAGAAGGAAAGAAAGAGAGAGAGAGGAAGGAAGGAAGGAAGGAAGGAAAGAAAGAGATCTAACTGATAAGGTTGCCATGAGGATATTTAAAATAATGATGAAAACAGGAACATCAAACATCTGACACAATGCCTGCTACATTAACAGGGGAGCACACAGAGAGAGATATCCTAACAATATCTCGCCAAAAAATACCCTGCTTTTAAAAGCAACCGTTTATATTTTTTAAATGACTGAAGAACACTAAGTTGTGTAAGAAACAGCTAAGCACAGCCAAATAACATCAGTTACTTTAGCTGTGATGTATTGCTCTGAAATGCAGAGCCCTACTGAGAAGTTCCAGCAGCATGAAGTCATTAAATCCACCAGTGTTTTGAGGGGTGGAGGTGGAGGGAGGAAATGTATGTTCTGTATGGTTCTGCAAATGATTGAAATTGTTCTCAGTGTGCTACACAACAGGCTAGATTACAAGATAATGAAGGCAAGCCCCTGCCATCAGGGGACCTGTAATCAATCAATACCTGCACCTCTCTCTGCCTTTCTCAAGTTCACTCCCCTTTTTATTGATCACTTGCTACGAAGTAAGAACTACACCCGGTATATTAATTATACCTGGGCCTATCTATCTAGATTCATCTTCCCGTTATTTATTTATTTATTTATTTAATTTACATGTATCATGTCACCTGCTCTCCTGGCAACCTGATCAGAGTGGCTTTATTATTCCCATATTGTTGTGGAGAATCCTGAGGTCACATGACTGTTGAGAGGCAGCAAGAATGTGAACTCAGGTCTACCTGGTTTTTAACCCCTAAATTCTCTGTAGCCTCTTGTAGAGGCAGAAAGATGTGATACCTTTTCTCATCCATCAGGTGTTATGGAGCTAACACTTCCATAACAAAAGTCAGTTAACAAGAGAAAAGCATGACAGGCTTTCTAAAATCAAAATTCGATGTGACACAGTAGCCTTTAGGAATGAAGACCGGATGACCCAGGGAAAATTGTCAGTCTTTATGCTTAAATTGGATGAAGAATGAACAGCTGTGCAATAATGTGACAAGACAAAGGGGTGTGGCCTTGTGATAACAGGCTGAGCGGGGAGTCTCAGCAGGGCCTGTCTGTCTAGTTTCATCTTCCTATCATTTATTTATTTATTTATTTATTTATTTATTTATTTATTTATTTATCTAGCTAGCTAGCTATCTGAGACAGAGTCATAGCTCATAGCAACCTCAAACACTTGGGTTCAAACAATCCTCTCAGTATCCCAAGCAGGAAGGACTACAGGCGCCCACCACAACGCCTGGCTTTTTTTTTTTTTTCTTTTTCTTGCTCAGGCTGGTCTCAAACTCCTGAGCTCGGGCAATCCATTCACCTTGACCTCCCAGAGTGCAGGGATTACAGGTATGGGCCACTGCACCCTTTTTAGATTTGTCTTCGGTGTGGAACTCCTTTCTCCTGGGTATGAGGCTGTTCCAGACTGAGATTCTTACAACTTTTCAGACCAGGTCAGACCTGGATAATTTCTTTATGCCCAGCCCCTCTACAGAAAGGCAGGGGAAGGTCAGAGTGAGATTTCTAATTTCTATGACTGACTTTCAGCAAAAAGGAGAAGTAAGGGGAAGGAGGGCAGCAGGCATTTAGAAGGATGTCTCTTCTGGGGCCTTCCAACATCCTCCAGAGAGGAGTGCCCAGCACAGCAGAGCACTGTGCTTCAGAGAATTGTGTTCTGAGCCCACACTCTCAATTCTGCCCCCATGGATTGGTAAGTGTCACACAAAACAGCAGTTACATGGTTCCTGATGTGTATATCATAGCAGAAGAAGCTAAAAATTGAGCACGGGGACTTCGGAGTTGGCCAGAAATGGGTTTGAATTCTCGCTATACCACTTAACTCTGTGGAGAAAGAAAATCAGAGGGATACACAATCTCATAACTAGTTTATGTAAAGACACACACACACACACACACACACACACACACCCCATCTACTCAGGGATGAAAGGTGCCTTAAGAAAACAACTAATTCAATCTCCTCAATTTGTAGCTGAGAAAAACAACATGGGGTGGGGAAGAGACCACCAGGGGTTTTCTGCCTGTGCTCCCATAGGGAAAAAAAGGCTGTCACATTGGGACCTGAGGGTCTAGAGCCCCAAGCCATGTGCTTTTTACAGCACTTCACTCCAGGAACCCAGGTTTTCCACAAATGTGCCCAAGTTTTCAAATGGGTAACTCCCAAAGTTAAAGGAAATGACTGTTCCAGATAAGGCAGACTCTTGGAGAGGGAGAAAGGCTTTCTCATTCTGAGATTTCCCTCTATCTGCTCATTTACAAAGGTCAGGAGAAGGGCAGGGGAATGCTCTCATGACCCGACTGCTGGGTCCCCACACCCAAGAATGCAGCAGAGGTCTAAATAAATCAGACCTCAGGCAAGAATTCAGACAGGCTCCCCCACATGGTCTGTGCTTTTTTTCCCCAGTGGATACCATCAGCTGTCCCGTTGCTAAGAGACCAAAGTGGGTGGGAAAGACCCATAGCAGTATTTTTCAAACTTATCTGCAAAACCAGTTTTGCCTTTGCTGCCTCCATCCCCAGGGGTTCAACTTTCTGAAGAACGGGATATTACAGCCAGGCAGATGGAGAGAGAAAGAGAGAGACTACATTTTTTCGAGAAATGAGCTGAGCTTTTCCTGGACATTCAGTGTCATCCAGCAGAGTCCTGGGAGCTGCCAATTATGGTTCTGATGCAATGTTTGGGAAAGAACTGCAGAGTACACATGACTCAACAAAATATTACGATTTGCATTCCGATCTCTTGGGAAGTTGCACTTATCAGCTCCGATGAGTGCCATGCGGTCAGCCTGAGTTTGTCATCAGAGAATTAAAAAGGATTAAAAAAAAAAAAAAAAAAACAAGAAGGGGTTGCAGGGAGGTGAGTATTTGAATCACTCCGGGACTTTCCTTTTCGGTTGCATTCCAATCAGACAGACCCAAACCTGGCAGAGCTGTACCATTGCTCAATGTCAGAAACATTCACCCGGAATGCAGGACATGTGAACTTGGACACCCCCTGCAGCTTCCCTGTGTGGCCCAGTACTATGCATCCACTATAAACACCTCTGTCCTGAGAGCAGAGGCAGAGCCTGAGCTGGGTGAGCTGGGAGGTGGCACATTTCACATAAAGAAAGACACAAAAGGTGGGGCTCTTAGCAGCATTCCTCCTCCAAGGTCTTTGTATAGGCTCACATTGCACATTGATGAGCCCAGCAGAGATGGAAAATGAGCCCTTGGGAACAAGTTAGTGCTTTTTTTTTTTTTTTTTTTTTTTTGCCCTTAGAAGAAAGCAAGAATGTGAATTAGCTTCCTTCTTCTCTAGGTTTGTACTTGGCAGCCTAAGGGGGGGGGAAGAAAACTGCTACAATTCCTTATGTAAAAAACTCTAAGAGCTGATACACATAGACATCGAATTCTCTATCCTGCCCCTGTCCCAAGACCCCTCCCACCATAGCTAATAGAGGGTAGCAATCTTTGCCACACGAGTGTAAATAAGAATACAACTCAGCATACCCCAAAGTCCGTTTAGACCTTGCAACATGTTCCAGAGTTTGGTGTCCCAGCCAGCAAAGAACTAATTATTGGCAGAGCATCCTGGGTAACCATATGCAAATTACATGAGTGCCTTTCTACTGCTAAAACCAGGGTAGAAGAAAGGAAGCCACCCTAGTCAATGTGCTATCAACAGCATAAAATAATGGAATCAAGCCCAGGGTACAGTGTGTGTGAGGGTCAGGGGTACATATACAGACTCTAAGCATTAAAAACAGCTAAACTAAATCAAATGTATGTTATAAACAGGCTAATGGTAATAATGTGATAGCTTTGTTCTATTTGATTTTCACAACCACAAATGGGGTATACACAATAGCTTTTCAGACATACCTCTGTATGACAGACCAGTTAAAACAAGCTTGGCAGTCCTTGTCACACAGAAGGTGAAGACTTACTATGTAAACAGTGATGATTCCCCAGGCCAGCTGTCAGAGATGATGCAATCTCTCACAAAGGACAGCAATTCACTGAAGTAAGCCCAAACCACTGTTGCCCTTAATCCCCAATTGTCCATCCGGGTTTGTGGTTTTGTTTACCAAAAAGATGCATAGAATAGCAAGTGAAAAGACTGTTCGGTGAAGATTGTAGGGTCAGGTTGTAAGAACAACTGACAGATGTTCTAGAAACCAAGAACCCAAGCTGCAGGAACTGAAAGGTAGTAGGTTCAGAATTGAGCTGTTGTCCCTTTAAACATTAGAGTGATGGCAGTAATGTAGATGGGGTCAAAAGGTAGGATCATAGTAACACCAACCCCAGGGCAGATCCTGAGATGATTTTGGTAGTGGACTGATTGCGTGACAGACATTTTATTTATGGAGTTGTCAGAATGTAGTGGCTTAGATTCTTTGCTCACAGTCTGACAAAACTCATTATGTAACCTCAGGCAAGTCACTTTCCCTCATAGCACAAAAGGGTTGAACCAAATGATCATGTTCAAAGTCATGGTTATGATTTCTGTAAAGGCATTTATAAGCATGAATAATAAACCCTATCACAAAACAGGGCTCAGTTCTGTTCTGGCACATGGGAATACATAAAACAGTGAGTCACACTGATAACTAGATGTACATTTCGAGAAGATAGTAAAAAGGTGTGTCACACTCTTCTTCACCATTAGACAGGACATTCAGAAGAATGCTGTCCCCCGGTAGGTGCCCCTTAAATACGAGTATGCTATGATGTGTGTCTGAGATCATGACAATCACCCTCAAGCTAAACTCTAACAGTGCTTACTGAGCCTTTAGGAAAATGGCCACAAGAAATATACCAGCATTATATTTCTAGCATTCAGCACAGTGCAAAGTTGTTGACAAAATACTTCCTGAATAAATTGATGGCTCAATTTTAAGTTGAACTAAAGAAGATCTTTTTGAGTTGAGTTAAAGAGGATCTTTTTCTAATGAATATTCAGGATTTTCTCCCTATAGGACCTCTTAAACAGGCCCATCGGCCCTGGCTTTCTCTCAAGCCCACCATCTTGCCTCTCCTGTATGTCCTACATGGGTTAACACAGTTCTCCCTTTAGGAAATACCCTCCCCTCACATTTGCTTAGCAAACTCCTACTCCTATTTTGAAACCTTTTCAAACATTTTCTCCCCTGAAACCCGTCCCTGTTGCAGCCTAGGGGATAGCTGATCACTTCCTCTTTTGTGCCCACACTGATACCCAGAGCACAGTGCCTGACAAACGGTATCATCTCAATACTTTTTTATTAATTAGCAGAGGAATAAATGAATGGTCTGTAAGAATGCTGACAATGGAGGTAAATCAATCAATAGCAGTTAGATGCCTATTGTGTATAAGGCATTGTGACTCTGCCTTTTGTTAGAATCACATTCCACAATAAATTCCCGGGGGTGGGGGGTGTGGGGGGTGGAAATCCTTGTAGCTTTTGTTGTGCCTCAATAATCCCCACATTACTTGGATTCATCCCAATTACCAATATTCTCCAAAACTGAGAAGCCAAAAGAAGGATTAATGTCCATGTCACCCCTTAAATGTTAATCATTGCAAAGTGTATATCATCATTTCTGAAGGGCTTCCACTCATTCTCAAAAGTAAAAAAAAAAAAAAGAAAGAAAGAAAGAAAGAAAGCAGAAGTCACTGCTTTCCTCCTCTAGGGACACTATAGATTTTAAAATAACATTTGTCATTTTTACAAGTGCCTTTGACTCATGCAATTTGTCATTCAGACATATATTTCCGCCTGGGCTTGTCCTTGTCCCCTTGAATGGGGAAGGATCATTCTAGCCAAAGGGGACAAGTGATTCAGGAGATGGTCTGGTTCAAAGCAATGTTTTCCAAAGCAGAAATTTAAGAAGTTGAGCTAGAAGCATTGGCCATATGGAAACATTAGAATGTCAAGAGGCTTCCCAGCCATAATAAAATTCAGTAGGCTTCTGGATTTGTTAGCATCAGACTCAGGTGGAAAAGCCGTGGAGTATCGGTGGGGACTGTGGGGCCCATTCCATTGTTCTGTCTAGCCAGAATTTTATTTTGCTCCTGAAAGTTTCGTGAACACTCTAGTCACAGATCATTCATGGCATTGGTGAGGATGTCTGTACATTTGAATGTGTGTGTTTCAAATCCCTAGTAAGACATCCAGAAAGGTACCCAGGAAACTCCTTTACAATGTGCCTATCTCTGCAGAGACTAAAGTGGTTAGAGGAGCCACACAGAGGAATTTTTACTATTTTTCTCTATATATTCCTGTAAAGTCTAATTTCACTTCATGACAAAGACATATTGATATTGAAATTTTTTAAATAAATAAAATTATAAAAATAAGGAGATAGAATGAATTTAGGCCACCTCCCTGATGTCACTGACATTCAGTCGTCTGAGATTGTCCCACCCTCCCCCGTTAGGGGACATCTGGGTTACAGATGGATTCTCTTGTCCTTCAACACTTACCTTGGGATGGAATGGAGGACCACAGGAAAGACAACTGGCCCCAGCACTGAGCGGAGTCCTTTCCTGTCACAATCTCATTTTGATCCTTCTAAAATCTCCACAAAATAAATACTACATACTACAGAAACTAAACATCCAAACCCCACCACCAACTTTCACATTGTCTCCCTTATATAAATGAGTACTATGCATTGCCTTCTACTTTGCCAGCGGCTTTTACACTTGCCAGTACACCATAGCCGTCATTTTAAGTCAATAAGTGTTCCTTCCTATGGTCATTCTTGATGGTTGCCTACTATTTGTTTACATGAATGTGTTGAAATCTATTTAGACAAGTTCCTATCACATTTTGAGGATGAAAAACTGAAGCTGAGAGAATCTAGTAGGGTTCTCAGGGCCACACAGCAGGCGAATGAGAGAGCAGAGATTAGAACTCAGGTCTGCCAGGCATCAAACTCCCACACATTCAGCTGTGCTCCACATTCTGTTAAGAGAATGTTTATTGCAGCCCAATTCATAAT
>CAUYRH010147799.1:0-13080 GCA_963574655.1 Perodicticus potto | reverse complement strand
ACTAGAAGCAAAACCAAAACAGACCCATCATAACAATGCCTAAAAGCAAGTCTGTGTTGCTGCATTAATCAATAGAATAACTGCTAGTCACACATGGCATTTGAAATTTAACTAAAATTTTTTTTTTTTTTTTTTTTTTTTTAGACAGAGCCTCAAGCTGTCACCCTGGATAGAGTGCTGTGGCATCACAACTCACAGCAACCTCCAATTCCTGGGCTGAAGTGAGTGTCTTGCCTCCGCCTCCCAAGTAGCTGGGACTACAGGCGCCCGCCACAACAACCCAGCCATTTTTTGGTTGCAGCCATCTTTGTTGTTTGGCGGGCCCGGGCTGGATTCAAACCCGCCAGCTCAGGTGTACGTGGCTGGCGCCTTAGCCCATTGAGCCACAGGCGCCGAGCCAATTTAACTAAAATTAAGCAAAATTTAAAACACATAGTTCTTCAGTCATACTAGCCACACTTCAAATTATTATGGCCACACATGGTTAGTGGTTATTGTATTGGACTGCCCAGATTACAGATCATTTCTATTATCACAGAATTTCTCCTGAATGGCATTGCTGCATAGGATTAAGATTCTATGCTTATAATTTAATTGCTTGCTTATGGCAAATGTCAAATTTCTTCTGAGGGAGATAACTAAAACCAGTCTCATTAATTATCATCCTAAATGCTGAGAGTACATATATATGTGTATATATATATATATATATATATGTATGTATGTATATATATGTGAAACATATTACTAATTGTGCAAAGGAGCAGGAAAATACAACCCATAATGAAGACAAACAATAGGCAGTAAACACAGACCCACATTGGTTAGAATTTGTAAAAACTGAATTACTATCATCACTAAATTAAGTAATCTGTAGGAAAAATATGTATGGTAGGTGAAGAAATGATAATTTTAAGAGAGCTATAGAAAGTTTAAAAAAGAACCAAATGAGGGAGGCGCCTGTGGCTCAGTGAGTAGGGCACTGGCCCCATATACTGAGGGTGGCAGGTTTGAGTAGGGCACTGGCCACGGCCAAACTGCAACAACAACAACAAAAAACATAGCTGAGTGTTGTGGCTGGCACCTGTAGTCCCAGCTACTCGGGAGGCCAAGGCAAGAGAATCGCCTAAGCCCAAGAGCTGGAGGTTGCTGTGAGCTGTGACGGCACAGCACTCTACCATGGGTGACAAAGTGAGACTCTGTCTCTTATTTAAAAAATATATATTTATATGGCTCGGAACCTGTGGCTTAATGGGCGAGGGCGCTGGCCACGTACACCTGAGCTGGCGGGTTCGAATCCAGCCCGGGCCCGCCAAACAACAATGACAGCTGCAACCAAAAAATAGCCGGGCATTGTGGCGGGAGCCTGTAGTCCCAGCTACTCGGGAGGCTGAGGCAAGAGAATCGCCTAAGCCCAGGAGTTGGAGGTTGCTGTGAGCTGTGTGATGCCACGGCACCCTACCGAGGGTAATAAAGTGAGACTCTGTCTCTACAAAAAAAAAAAAAAAAAATAAGAAAGAAAATACCAAACAGGACAATTTCAGCCATTTAGATGTCTTTGTGGCCTCAAACCCAGCCTCATCCACTCACCGACAAGATAGAGGGTAACTTGTGGACCAGAACTTCTGTTAAGTATAATAGGGCCTGAGGTGAGGGTACAAGTATTCAGAAGCAGTGATGACACTGATCAAATTGCAGAGGTCCCTTCTCAAAATTTTGCTGACTCTAGAAAACAACTCTGAGCACTCTTTCCCTACTGAATGATCTGAAAGTCCTCCTTCAGGCCACCCTGAGATAGGGTATCTACACATTTGGAAAGTATTAGGTTGATTTGACTTCAGCTTAAATTCAGCTTGAAGAAAATGTCATGTTTAGGTGGAGAATAACAATGATTTCTGAGAGCTAGAGAAAATGGCGGGAGAAGGAGGAAGAAATAGAAAAAAGGTAACCGAAGCACAGGCAGTTCCACATCAGGAATCAAGTAGAGAAGAATGAAAAAAATTGGCAAGAATTATACAAATGGTATGTACATTCTTGCTCAGCCCTTAGTTACATGGGTCGAGCATTTATGATTACCTGTGGCACTTATGATGAATTCTGTGCAAGTAACAACTACAACAACAATAATAAAGTCATATTATAATAATAACTTACTTATCAAACGACTTAAATATAAGCAATTCTATTTAATAAAACCAAAGTTTTTGGACTAAACTTACTTTTCGTTAGCCCTTGGATGGCGAAGGAGTGCCAGACTTTTTAGTTGCTGACTTGGGTGGTTCAACTGATCCAGAATCAGCTGATTCAGAAGTTCAATGATAGAACAAGGACTCACATTCTTTCCCTCTCCATTCTGCTCTTCTTGTCAAACCTTTCTTTTTTTTCCTTTTGGTTGCAGCCGTCATTGTTGTTTGGCGGGCCCGGGCTGGATTCGAACCCGCCAGCTCAGGTGTACGTGGCTGGCGCCTTAGCCCGTTGAGCCATAGGCACCGAGCCCTTGTCAAACCTTTCATCTGAAAGTTGGTTCCCTTCAATTTTCAAGAAGGTTGCTGAGACACAGGGCTGCATACTTACTCCCATCTAGCAGGAGAAAGAGAAAGCAAGAAAAGTCTTCCCTCGGTCAAGGAATAGAAATCCTTCACTTTAGTCTGATTTAGCCAAGTTAAGTTGTACCTATATGGAAAAAGGTATTTGTCCTTGATGCTAGTAACAAGATTTTAGAACAGATACAGGTAGGGTACTTTCAAGTCTGTGTTTCTACAGTTTCCTAAAATGGACTTCTGATATTAGGGAGATTTGGACTTACTTATCTTAATAACTTAGAAGTAAATCTCCCTTAGCAGCAGTTACAGTACCATTTATTTATTTTATTTATTTATTTTTTATTTTATTGTTGGGGATTCATTGAGGGTACAAGAAAACAGGTTACACTGATTGCATTTGTTAGATAAACTCCTACAATCGTGTAGTACCATTTATTTTATGTTACTAAAGAGCAAACCGACAAGCCCATGGAGCTGCTATTGAAGTTTTATCTGATTGTTCACATCATGGGGTTTTCTCTAATATTAGACATTTTCCTAGCTCGTCTAGATAAGACAAGTTCTGATAGGCAGCAATTAGTGTGTCTGATACCTTTTGTAAGCTTTTTAGGTGATAGATGATAGATAATCAATATAGTGTTAATAATAAAGCCAGTCCAGTCACTGCACCACCCAGAAAATATGGAGAGTTCTGATAACAGTAGCAACAGTATCCAGATGGCAATAATTTCTTTCTTTTTTTTTTTTTTTGTAGAGACAGAGTCTCACTTTATCGCCCTTGGTTAGAGTGCCGTGGCGTCACACAGCTCACAGCAACCTCCAACTTCTGGGCTTAGGCGATTCTCTTGCCTCGGCCTCCTGAGTAGCTGGAACTACAGGCGCCCGCCACAACGCCCGGCTATTTTTCTGTTTTGCAGTGAGGCTGGGTTTGAACCTGCCACCTTCGGTATATGGGGCAGGCGCCCTCCTCGATGAGCCACAGGCACCGCCCTGGCAATAATTTCTTAAACCATCTTAAACCATCCTCTTGGCAACGTACTAGAACCAGTTTGCCAAGTGTGTTTTCCACACATAATCGGATTTGTGTTCTAAGTTGCCCTATTCACTGCAGGGTATGAGTATACTTCTTGGGGAATGAGAAAAACAATGACAAACGCTAGTGATCTATTCATCAGGATGAATCACAGTCTGTATTCTAAGCGTTAGTAATCAAGTCCCAGTGAAAGAGAAAAGACTTTCTGGGAAGGTGAAAGAAGAAATCGATAAGTTTAGTTTTCCTATTGAAGGAGATAAGGAAATTTCACCCCAAAATTCTTAGTATAAAGAATATTTTCAGTGAAAAGGCCATTTTTGATTAGAAAGCACTGGCCTCTCCTCTATAAAACCTGAGTAACCTGATTTAGAATCAGAAAAGGGGCTTCTGGACTCCTTATCACATGCTACTAGACCTGGCCCTAAGGTCATTTGAAGCACAATACCTTCTCTCAGGTTAATTTACTAATCAGTTTCCCTCCATCTACCCATCCCCCCTTAGCAACCACTTGCTACACACTTTCCAGGTTTTTCCCCCCTCCCTTCTAAAAGGCATCTTTAAAAGCCACTGACTATTACGGAGACTTTGGGAAATCATTCTTGTGGTTCCCCCCATGTGCATGGTATTTGGAAATAAATCTTTCTCTTGTTAATCTACTGTAACTGTGTGTTGATCTTTTCTGCAAACCAACCTAGGGGAAAAGGGCAAGTTTCCCTGGGACTCCCTCTCACTAGTTCTATACTGATTTTTGCCTTCCTTCCTTCCTTCCCTTCTTTCCTTCCTTTTTTAAAATTGAGACAGAGTCTTACTTTGTCACTGTCGGTAGAGTGCTGTGGCGTCATATCTCACAGCAACCTCCACCTCTTGGGCTCAAGTCATTCCCTTGCCTCAGCCTCCCAAGTAGCTAGGACTACAGGCACCTGCCACAACGCCCAGCTAGTTTTAGAAATGGGTTCTTGGGTGGCGCCTGTGGCTCAGCGAGTAGGGCACTGGCCCCATATTCCGAAGGTGGCGGGTTCAAACCCGGCCTCGGCCAAACTGCAAAACAAAAAAATAGCCGGGCGTTGTGGTGGGCGCCTGTAATCCCAGCTACTCGAGAGGCTGAGGCAAGAGAATTGCCTAAGCCCAGGAGTTGGAGGTTGCTGTGAGCTGCGTGATGCCACGGCACTCTACCGAGGGCGATAAAGTGAGACTCTGTCTCTACAAAAAAAAAAAAATAAATGAGTTCTTGCTCTAGCTCAGGCTGGTCTCGCACCTGTGAGCTCAGGCAATCCACCCACCTCTGCCTCTCAAGTGCTGGGATTACAGATGTGAGCCACTGTGCCTGGATGACTTTTGTTTTTCTTAATGATACCTGCAGAATTTGTTGAGACATCCAAGGTGCAAGTAAAAGTCCTAACAGTTTGCTTTTATGTCATCTCTTATTAGTAGTAGATATCAGTTACATTGCTGTGCACCTGGTGACCTCGCAGGCACCCTAGCTGCCCACCAAGCCCACTCATTGTCCTAGAAGTGCTGAGAATGGGTGGAAGCAGAGGGTGGATATTCAAGTGGAGGTAGAATTAAGAATCCAAACAAAATAACTGTAGGAAAATACAAAGTACAAGGTTGAATGGTGGGGTGAGAGGCAGACATAGGGGAAATTGTCCAGAGAATGCTGCTGCCTTAAAGCAATCCTTGGTGGCCGTGGGAGGGGGTTCTTTTAAAAGCACAGTTTTTGGCAAACCAGGAAATAAAGAGGTAATATCACAAAGGTAAATATCATGCCAGACTCAGCAAATGGCAGCTAGAACTAGTGAAGCCCAAGGACAGCCGTGAGCATGGAGAAAATGCTGCTGGGTAGGCATTGTTCTCCAGAGCCGGATCACACGCACAGAGGGTCACCATTTAAAGTGAAGGACAATTCAAGTTGGAGGTTGTATCTGTCGTTGAAAAAGGAATAATGCTTTCTGGACACAAACATTGATTTCAAAATTGTTCCAATGCTGATTCTTTTCACAAGCTGTGGCCCCCAATATGCTCAAGTTGAAGTCACCCCTCTCTAGCTCCGGTGATGTCTGCTTCCTCTGCATGTTCTCCGCTCCATCTACTTACCTGAATTGAAATTCACCTTTACCCAGAGAGCATCGCTGTCCTTGCAGCCTCTTAACTGTGCTGCCAATCCCTACCTGTGCAAGATTAGGAATTGGGGGTACCTGTCTCCTCCTTCCCTGATGTGGCCTCCAAGCTTTCCTGTAAAAATGGCTGCTCCTCTAAGTACAGGGATGGTTTTCTTGTTCACTGGCCTCTTGGAAACTCCCTCTCATTCCCCAAGCACTTTCCCTTCTAGCTCAGAAAATTCCCTCACGCCTCAACCCTCCTTCCTCCTGAGAGATGTCACTGTACCCATGGGTGAGTTAGTCAGCACTCCATATTTCCTTAATCTACTTAGCTACCTTCACCACCCGGATCTGTGGCCCTGAGCTGGTCCAGTCACTCCCTGGACCTTGTCATCGCTCGAATCTCCCACTCTGACCACACCCCCTCTTTGCTGCTTGCCCACTTGCTCTGCCCCTTACCCTTAGACTCTTGGCCACTCAGTGAGGGGCCATTAACCATCCATTAACCAGCTCTGCCTTTCTTTTTTGAAGTCATGTTAGATTCCACAGTCCATTATTTCAATCACTGTCTTTCTAGTATTCTTTTCTTTTTATCACATTCACATGGAAAAAAACAAACCAATCCTGGAAAAACTCAACTGTATACTTTCCTTATGTCTCCTCCTAGGCAGCCGGACATAAATGGAGAAGGCCCAACTTACAGTCCACACCCAGTCACCTCTTCCGCTGATGCTCAGACCACCTCTATTCCTGGGCAATCCTACTGTTCTTCTTTGGGTCCTCACCTTTCAGTCTCTGAAATAGCCATTTCTCAGAGCTATGAGGTCCCATCGCATCCTTCATGCTCAGATATCTTTGCTTTTACTCACAGAGGGGAGAGATGCCCTCAGGTAGAAATGACTTCACTTCCTGCCACCTGCTGTTGTAAACCAACTTGACCCTGCCATATGCTTTGCTGTTTCCTCCTGACAAAATGCAAGCAGTGTTCCTCCTACACAGGTCAGTTTTCTTCTCCATGTTGTAGATGCCAACCTTCTCCAGAACGTATGTTACCAGTCATCCCCCTCTCTATCTTTGGTTCCTTTCTAATGAGTTCTTTTCATCAGCATCTAAACATGTTCTAGTCATTCCCATTCTAAAAAAATCCATTCCTGGATCTCAATTTTCTTTCCAGATCTATCCTTTTCTTCTTCTCTTGGCTCCCAACCTGATCAGGAGAGTTGTGCATGGTATTGTTTACCCTTATTCAACACCTGTTCACTCATCAGCCTCCTCCAGCTGGCTTCCTCCCCTGTCCCTGTGTTAAAACCGTTTTTATCAAAGTACCCAGTGGCTTCCATGGCTCTAAATCTCAGGGGAACTCCTTGTCTTCATAGTATGTCACCTCTCAGTAGAATTCAACCAGGTTGATCTTCCTCTCTTTGGGAAAAGCTGTTTTTCTTGGCATCTAAGCTACCACACTCTCTTGGCTTTTCTCTCTCTTCCCTGGTTCTCTCATGCGTTCTCTCTCTCGCCAGATTTTCCTCTTCTACCTGAACTTTAACCTCAGTTCCTCTTCTTTTCTGACTGCCTGCTCAAGTCCACTCTTATGGACTTGTCTCTATGCTGAGCTTTCAAGTTTATATAGCAGCCCTGACTTTTCTCCAATCTCCCAAGCCACGCCTGTATCAGCTTTCCAGAGCACATCTGTTCTGAGATAGGAAGGTCTATGCAAATCTATCCCCAAAGTCTGAGGAAGCTGAGAGGCTGGAAGAACATGTCCAGGTTCTCAGAAAGAAATATTTAATAGGGGCTTAGGAAAAGAAGCCATATCTCAGGTGGAAATAAGATGGTGGGGGCATTACCCTCCAGACCCAGGGCTTTTTTTTTTTTTAAGACAGAATCTTACTCTGTGCCCTAGCTAGAGTGCTGTGTCATCACACCTCACAATAACCTCAAACTCGTTTTTTTTCCTTTGAGACACAGCCTCAAGCTGTCACCCTGGATAGAGTACTGTGGCATCATAGTTCACAGCAACCTCCAATTCCTGGGCTCAAGCGAGTCTCTTGCCTCCGCCTCCCAAGTAGCTGGGACTATAGGCGCCCGCGACAACGCCCGGCCATTTTTTTCTTGGTTGCAGCCGTCATTGTTGTTTGGCGGGCTGGATTCGAGCCCACCAGCTCAGGTGTGCGTGGCTGGCGCCTTAGCCCATTGAGCCACAGGCGCCGAGCCAATAACCTCAAACTCTTGAGCTCAAGCAGTCAGTCCTTTCTCCTTAGCCTCCCAAGTGTCTGGGACAAAGGCATCTACCATTATGCCCAGCTAGTTTTTCTATTTTTAGTAAAGATGGGGTCTTGCTCTTGCTCAGACTGGTCTCAATTTTCTGAGTTTAGGGAATCCACCCCACTCAGCCTCCCAGAGTGCTAAGATTACAGGTATGAGCCACCACGCAGGCCTGACCCTGCATTTATTATGTCACGAGGAAGGAATATACAGGATAATCGAAGTTGACCCTCAGGGAAAGGCAAGAACTATGTGACTCTGCCTAAGGCAGGATTTATAGTAACAGTAGATAAAGAAGAAATCTTAGAGGCATTCCCAGAATAGTGGTTAATCTGAAGCCAACATGGCGCATTGGTATCCAAGATGGAGTTTCATTAGCCACCACCACATCATACTAAGCTTATTTGGGACTAAGCTCCTGGCCTTTTCTTTCTTTCTTTTTTTTTTTTTTTTTGCAGTTTTGGCCAGGGCTGGGTTTGAACCCACCACCTCTGGCATATGGGGCTGGCGCCCTACTCCTTTGAGTTCCAGGTGCCTCCCGATCCTGGCCTTTTCTAATATGCTAAGGATTTTTGCATTTTCTCTCTAGATCTACTCTCTACCCAGGAAGGTGACGTTGTTGACTATGCCCACTGGCTCCTTTGTCTCTGGCTTCTCCTTGGGTTTGGCCAGTGTTAGTTCCTGGCTGGAGCCTGGAAATTAATGAGAGGACGAGATCAGGGTGTTTATTCCCTTAGTTCCCTCTTTGAGATTGTCACAGACCATGTGAGTCCCTGGACTTAAGGTCACTGCTTCTCTTTATGGGGGCTTCTGCACATGACCCTCCTCCTTAAACCGAGGCTGGTACCGCTCAGCTGCTTTAGCTTTTGGTTATTGCCTTCTTCCTTTCCCATTGTAAATACCTCCCTATTTCAATTGTCCTAGTTTGAACCTTCTACCTTGTCTTGCTTGTAACCTGACTGATACAGTAATTAAAACTGGAAATTGCACCAGGAAAATAGATCCTCGCAATGGGATTCTGGGATTGGAGAAACCGGTTTGAGAAGCTGAAGGATAGAAATGGACCCTTGTGGTTGACATGCAGCAGTAGCGTCCCACTGACTCAAATCATAGCACTAGATGATGTGTTGGTGGAGGACAAGACATGGGAAGATCAAGTGACTAGGGCTGCCTTCGTCTGTTTCCTGGTGCTATAACAGAATACCACACACTGGATAATTTATAAATAATTCATTTGACTCAGAGTTCTGGAACTAGCAAGTCCAAGATTGAGGAACTACATCTGGTGAGGGCTCTCTCGCTACATCATAACATGCTGGAAGGCGTTAGAGAGGGCGCCAAATTCCTGAGATTATTAATCCACTCCTGGACAATGGCATTAATCCATTTATGAGGGTGGAGCCCTCATGACCTAATCACTTCTTAAAAGTCCCACCTGTTAGTGCTGTCACACTGGCAATTAAATTTCAACATGCAGCTCGGCGCCTGTGGCTCAATGGGCTAAGGCGTCAGCCACGTACACCTGAGCTGGCGGGTTCGAATCCAGCCCGGGCCCACCAAACAACAATAACAGCTGCAACCAAAAAATGGCTGGGCGTTGTGGTGGGCGCTTGTAGTCCCAGCTACGTGGGAGGTGGAGGCAAGAGACTCGCTTGAGCCCAGGAATTGGAGGTTGCTGCGAGCTGTGATACCACGGCACTCTATCCAGGGTGACAGCTTGAGGATCTGTCTCAAAAAAATAAATAAATAAATAAATTTCAACATGAGTTTTGTTTTTTTTTTGTAGAGACAAAGTCTCACTTTATCGCCCTCAGTGGAGTGCCGTGGCATCACACAGCTCACAGCAACCTCCAACTCCTGGGCTTAGGCGATTCTCTTGCCTCAGCCTCCCAAGTAGTTGGGACTACAGGGGCCTGCCACAATGCCTGGCTATTTTTCTGTTTTTGCAGTTTGGCCGAGGCTGGGTTTGAACCCGCCACCTTTGGTATATGAGGCCGGTGCCCTACTCAATGAGCCACAGGCACCGCCCTCAACATGAGTTTTGAAGGGGACATTCAAACCATAGCACTTAGTTGTTTCATCAAAGGTGGTTACTGGAAAGTTGTGAGTCATCTGCCTTTTTCTTACAACTATGGAAAGCATATATAGGCAAAAAGATAAATTAAGAGCTATGACTACGTATGTCAGTACACCTGTTAAGAACACCTGTAGAGAGTCAAGCCTCCATGGCAACCTTGAGTGAATCTCCACAATCTACAGTTGTTGCAGTTAACAACTAACCCCTGGACTTCCTTAGAAGCATTGCGGAGTTGCGGTGCCAACTAAAGATTCAACCATGCCAGGTCTCTAATGCTAAGGCACTAGTGGGGCATGGATGAAGCTGAGAACTTTGAACCTTAAATTCCCCCAAGCCTTCTTTCTACAAAATCTTTTTCGGTGACTACACCCGCAACAGTTGCCTTAAGGGCTAATGCCCATTGCTACACCCAATCCCTTTCTTCTCTATGCCTCTGGTCTTGTATCGAGTATCAGAATTCAACACAGTCCAGAAAGAGAGAGATATAAGACCTGCTCCAGGATAATAAAGCCTTTCCACTGGAGGAGTTACAAGTATTGCCTGAGGACAACCAGAGAAGCCAGAGGAACATATGTAAGGAGAGATTCTGAGGGTGTTAGAGCAAGGGGGAAGGTATGTAAGGCTCTATCAGGCTGAATTCATGGACATGGGTCATCCTCTAGGATTCAGGCTTGGCTCAAGCACCAGGGAGTTGTGTTTATAGTCTGCTAGATTGGCTAATCAGAGCCTGGAGTCAATGATGGCCTGTGGTTATTTGTGTTGAAATTCTATAACTTCTTTGGCACATGGTAGAATAGTGGTTCTCACAGGGTGGTCCCTGGGTTATCATTACCTTGGAATTTGCTAGGAATGGAAATTCCAAACCCTACCCCTTTACCCTACACTCTGGGGGGTAGGCTTGGGAATTTGTGCTTTTAAAATGAATCTGATGCACATTAAGGTTTGGGAACTTATATGGTGAAGCAAATATTAATGGGCTAACAAATCACCTGGGGATATTGCTAAGCTGCAGACTGTGATCTGGCAGGTCTAACTAAGGTGGGACCTGAGATTCTAATGTGCTCTTGGTGGTGCTAAGATGCTATGAGCCTGTTTACTGCATGTTGAGTAGCAAGGCAGTAGGAGAGGAAGGCGTCTGGAGGCTCAGGGAAATGTGAAGGCTGGAATGGATCTCTTACAGCCTGCTTACCCACCACTGAACCATCTGACCTGGGAGAACCTGAAGAGCGTTTTCACCAAGGCAGGAAAAAATGCATTGGTAAGGGACGAACCAGAATCTTTGAAGAGCATTTGGGTGACTCCCAAAGACCAGATATAGCAGTGGTGTTAATGCAATAAAATTAGGTTCTCTGGTCTTAATGGGTCCATCAGAGACAAGGTATATGCAAATTTCTTAAGTCATAAGGATGGAGAGATAATCAGAGTGTTTAACATGCAAAGATCTGTGGCTATGGATAACTGAATACCAGATTCCTAGAAATTAATGGAGTGGACAGAGTACTAAGTATTTCTTTATACATACAGGGAGAAAAACTCTGGCTCTGCTGGACAGAGATCAGACTTGCATCTTTATAGTGGGAATTCATAGCCTCTTATCCATTTCCTAAATGTATGCCCATTCACCAGCCCTGAGCCCTTTGTGGGAAGGACCCTGTGACTTTCCCCTACCTTGGAAGGACTAGTGACCATTAGTCAGGGTGACTGGCTACTGGGCAAAGAGAAACATATAGCTCTTTAGGGGGGTTTGAGATACTGAGCTTATTATAATAATTCCTAGAAACCAGAAATGCTATCTGAGTCCACTTTCAGAGTAGGGGCTATGGAGATCAGATGATAAAGTCTTGACTTGAGTTTATCTAACAAGGGGTTCCATGTTAGAACCCCAGAGACCACAGACCCATGTGACCCCTATCACAGATTGTATAGTGCAAGGAGGCATACTCAGTAACTGGAGAGTCCCCTTGTCTGTTCCCTGAGGACTATGATGGTAGGAGGGACCCAGGTACTAATCCCCCACTTCTCTGCCTCCCACCCTAAATAGAAAACTAAAGCAAATGCAATCCCATTAAAATACCAACATCATACTTTCAAGATTTGGAAAAAATAATTCTTTGCTTTGTGTGGCACCAGATAAAAACCCATATAGCTAAGGCAATTCTTAGTAATAAAAACAAAGCTGGGGGCATCAGCCTATCAGACTTTAGGCTGTACTACAAGGCCATAGTGATCAAAACAGCATGGTATTGGCATAAAGATAGAGACATAGACATCTGGAACCAATAGAAAAACCGGGAGATGAAACTAACCTCTTACAGCCATCTAATCTTTGATAAATCAAACAAGAACATACACAGGGGAAAACCCCTTTTCAATAAATGGTGCTGGGAGAACTGGATAACCACATGTAAAAGACTGAAACTCTAATTGCACTTTCTCCACTCACAAAAATTGATTCAAGATGGATAAAAGATCCAAATCTAAGGCATGAAACAATAGAAATCCTTGAATAAAGAGTAGGGAAAACACTCATAGTCATTGGCCTGGGGAGAGACTTTATGAAGAAGACTTCAGTGGCAATTGCAACAACAACAAAAATAAACAAATGCAACTTAATTAAACTGAATAGCTTCTGTATAGCTAAGGAGACAACAACAAAAGCAAGTAGACAACCATCAGAATGCATATTATGAATCAGACAAAAGCTTGATGACTAGGACCTACAGAGACTCAAATTAATCAACAAAAGAAGAGCCAATAATCCCTTATATCACTGGGAAAGAGAGATGTAGAACCATCTGTAAGGAAGACAGATGAATGGCTAACAAACATATGAAAAAATGTTCATCATCCCTAATTATCAGAGAAATGCAAATCAAAAGCACCCTGAGATGTCACCTAACCCCAGGGAGAATGGCCCCACATCATCAGATGCTGGCACAGCTGTGGAGTGAAAGGGAACACTTTTAGGTGGGACTGCAAACTAACACAACCTTTTTGGAAAGAAGTATGGAGAATCCTTTAAAAACTCAAACTAGACCTCCGATTTGATCCTGCAATCCTATTTCT
>CAUYRH010147796.1:0-10365 GCA_963574655.1 Perodicticus potto | reverse complement strand
GTGTTGTGGGTGTTGTGTGTTTTTTTTATTTTTTTTTTTTTTTTTTTTTTTTTTTTTTTTTTTTTTTTTTTTTTTTTTTTTTTTTTTTTTTTTTTTTTTGTTTTTTTTTTTTTTTTTTTTTTTATTTTTTTTTTTTTTTTTTTTTGTTTTTAATTTTCTTTTTTTTTTTAATTGACCCGGGCGGTAAAGTAACCACCAAACTCCTTTTTAATTGTGTGCAGCATAACTAGGTTGGTCACCCCCGCCCCACCACCTTAAACCGTGCCGTGGGGGTAGCTTACCACCCCCGGCCCATAAAAAAACAACCCACACCCCCACCCAAAAAAAAAAAAAAAAAAAAAAAAAAAAAAATTAAAAAAAAAAAAAGTGCTAGGCCGTTTGCCACACTCCTGGCAAGACTCTGGGATAAACAACCCAACTAGGGGAGTCTAGTCTGATAAGGCTCCTTGGCAGGAACTTGCAAAGCTGGGTGGTTGCAACCTGGACCCCCCCCAGTTCTCCATGATCCCCTCCAAACAACCAAGGGAAGCAAGATGGAAGGTTTTATGGAAACCCAGGCAGATAATGGGCATTTGGGGGAAGATGGCAATGGCTCAAAGACTGGGCCTCATGTCCCTTCTCTGGTTGTGTCTTCCATACTAGAAGAGCACCTCTTTCTGATGAGGAGTCCACGACAGGTGACTGCCAGCACTTTGGATCTCAGGAGTTTTGTGTCAGCGGCAGTTTTTCCAAGGTAAGGGGCCATGTAAAGCCACATGCTATCTGTTAAATGGAGGAGCTGAGCTGCCCAGTTGTGCCCAGTCTGTCATCCCAAGAAGGAGGCTGGAAGGGACAGGGTACCTCCTGGGAATTGGCATGGGGAGACAGAAATTGACTGGCTGCCCTTTGCTTCTGCTGAGATGTGGTCGGTCAAGCTACAATTGCCTTTGAGGGGCCCCAGGATATTTGCACCATCCACAGGGAACTAGCTAAGACGTGCATGCTATTCTGTCATCACAGGTGGAGCTCACGGCAGGTGGAAGTGGCAGCAATGCCCGGGGGGCAGACTCAGATGGCACTGCAACAGAAAAACTTGGGCAGAAGTCAGAAGACAAGTCTGACAACCCACAGCCAAAAATGGACTATGCTGGGAATGCAGCAGAGGCTGAGGGCCTCTTGGCACCACTGAGCAGCCCAGGAGACGGGCTCAAGCTTCCTGCTCCTGACAGTGCTGAGGCAAGCAACAACAGGGCTGACTGCTCCTGGACTCCCCTCAACACCCAAATGAGCAAACAGGTTGACTGCTCAGTAGTGGGGGTAAAGGCTTTGGACTCTCGGCATAGTGTCGGGGAGAAGAATACTTTCATTTTGGCAACTCTGGGGACTGGAGTCCCTGTTGAAGGGACCCTGCCTCTTGTTACCACTAATTTCAGTCCGTTGCCAGCCCCCATTTGTTCCCCTGCTCCTGGTTCAGCTTCTGTCCCCCAGTCTGTTCCAGATCCATTCCAGGTTCCCCTTTCTGTCCCTGCCCCAGTGCCCCATTCTGGGCTCGTTCCAGTCCAAGTTGCCACTTCGGTTCCAGCTCCTTCCCCTCCCTTGGCACCAGTCCCTGCTCTGGCTCCAGCACCACCATCACTGCCCACACTTATCTCTGACTCGAACCCCCTTTCGGTTTCAGCCTCAGTCTTGGTGCCTGTGCCAGTTTCTGCTCCCCCCTCGGGTTCAGTTCCCCTGTCCACTCCAGCTCCTACACCCCTCTCAGTTCCAGTTTCAGCTCCTCCATTGGCTCTGATTCAGGCTCCTGTGCCCCCTTCAGCTCCAACCTTGGTTCTTGCTCCTGTCCCCACTCCAGTTCTGGCTCCCCTGCCAGCATCCACACCTCCAGCAGCTCCTGCCCCCCAATCTGTGCCGATGCCCACCCCAACCCCGTCTTCAGGCCCACCTTCTACCCCTACTCTCATCCCTGCCTTTGCTCCCACACCGGTGCCTGCACCCACCCCAGCTCCAATCTTTACTCCAGCCCCCACACCCATGCCTGCTGCCACACCAACTGCCATTCCCACCTCTGCACCCATCCCGGCCTCCTTCAGTTTGAGTCGAGTGTGTTTTCCTGCAGCTCAGGCACCAGCTATGCAAAAAGTACCCCTGTCCTTTCAGCCAGGGACAGTGCTGACCTCGAGCCAGCCACTGGTATATATCCCACCTCCGAGCTGTGGGCAGCCGCTCAGTGTCGCCACACTGCCAACCACCCTGGGGGTCTCCTCCACTCTCACACTCCCTGTCCTGCCATCTTACCTGCAGGACAGGTGTCTTCCGGGTGTGCTGGCTTCCCCAGAGCTCCGGTCTTACCCATATGCATTTTCTGTAGCCCGGCCTCTGACTTCAGATTCCAAGCTGGTCTCCCTGGAAGTGAACAGGCTCCCTTGCACTTCCCCATCTGGCAGCACCACCACCCAGTCTGCACCCGATGGGGTCCCTGGGCCTTTGGCAGATACCTCTCTTGCCACTGCTTCTGCCAAGGTGCTTCCAACTCCACAGCCTTTGCTGCCAGCCCCTAGTGGGAGCTCAGCCCCACTACACCCTGCCAAGATGCCAGGTGGCACTGAGCAGCAAACAGAAGGGACTTCTGTTACCTTCTCTCCCCTCAAGTCACCTCCACAGCTGGAGCGAGAGATGGCCTCTCCATCTGAGTGCAGTGAGATGCCCCTTGACCTCTCCTCCAAGTCCAACCGCCAGAAGCTTCCATTGCCAAACCAGCGCAAGACACCCCCCATGCCTGTGTTGACGCCTGTGCACACCAGCAGCAAGGCCCTTCTCTCCACAGTCCTGTCTAGGTCTCAGCGCACAACACAGGCTGCTGGCAGCAATGTCACCTCCTGCCTGGGCTCTGCTTCCTCACCTTTTGTCATCTTTCCTGAGATTGTGAGGAATGGGGACCCAAGCACCTGGGTGAAAAACTCAACTGCGCTGATCAGCACCATTCCTGGCACCTATGTGGGAGTGGCCAACCCAGTGCCTGCATCCCTGCTGCTGAACAAAGATCCCAACCTGGGCCTCAACCGTGATGCCCGCCATCTCCCCAAGCAGGAGCCTATTTCCATCATTGATCAAGGAGAGCCTAAGAACACTGGTGCCACGTGTGGCAAGAAGGGAAGCCAGGCTGGTGCTGAGGGTCAGCCAAGCACAGTCAAACGATACACCCCAGCCCGCATTGCCCCTGGGCTGCCAGCGTGTCAAACCAAGGAGCTCTCTTTGTGGAAACCCACAGGGCCAGCAAATATTTATCCACGGTGTTCGGTCAATGGGAAACCCACCAGCACCCAGGTCCTGCCTGTTGGCTGGTCACCATACCACCATGCATCTCTGCTTTCCATTGGTATTTCCAGTGCCGGGCAGCTGACCCCCACTCAGGGGGTGCCCGTCAGGCCCACCAGTGTCATTTCTGAGCTTTCTGGTGTGCCATCACTTGGCTCTAGTGAAACTGTGCATGGACTTCCTGAGGGGCAGCCACGGGCTGGGGGCCCCTTTGCTCCAGAGCAGGACACTGTCGCAAAGAACAAACCTTGCCGGATTGCTGCCAAGCCTTATGAAGAACAAGTCAACCCTGTCCTCTTGACCCTCAGCCCTCAGACAGGGACTCTTGCACTGTCTGTTCAGCCTAGCAGTGTGGACATTCGAGTAAATCAGGGGCCTGAGGAATCAGAGAGCCACCTCTGTTCTGACAGCACTCCTAAGATGGAAAGCCCCCAGGGGGCTTGTAGTATAAAGCTAGCAGGAGATACGAAGCCTAAGAACCAAGTGCTGGCTACCTACATGTCCCATGAACTGGTCCTGGCCACCCCCCAGAACCTGCGCAAGATGCCTGAGCTGCCTTTGCTACCTCATGACAGCCACCCCAAGGAACTCATCGTGGATGTGGTTCCGAGCAGCAAGAGGGGCTCTAGCACAGAGCTTTCACAGCTCGGAAGCCAGGTGGACCTGGGGCGGGTGAAAATGGAAAAGGTGGATAGTGACGTGGCCTTCAATTTAGCCACCTGCTTCCGGGCTGATGGCCTCCCAGCAGCTCCCCAGAGGGGCCAAGCTGAAGTTAGGGGTAAGGCTGGGCAGGCTCGAGTGAAACAGGAAAGTATAGGGGTCTTTGCTTGCAAGAACAAGTGGCAGCCAGATGATATGACCGAATCTCTGCCATCCAAGAAGATGAAGTGCAAAGAGAAGGAAGGCGAAGAGCAGCAGCAGCAGCTGCCACAAACCAAGGCCATGGTCCAGAGCTCCCACAGACCGAAGGTGAGTGCCCCATAAGGTCGAGGGTAGCCCTGAGTTGGTCTACTTCACCTGCAGAGGGCAACCTTCTGTCATCCTTCCCTCATGGCATGGTGTTCTTGAGTAACTGTGAGCTGAACTGATTGGAAGGCTTTTCAAAAGTGAATAATGACCTGCTGTCCCCTTTCTAAGTTACATTTTCTATATATGGTGTTTTAGTATTAGAGGCGGGAAATAATTCTGTCCCTGAGGCTAAGGAAGCCATTGTCCCAGATGAGGTTGGAAAGTAGAAGGTATTGGTGAGGGAAATCAGTTAATGACAGGCTCGCTCTTCTTTGAATCTTCCTTGAGTCTTCCTTTTCCTTTGCTGAAACGAGCACTGGCCTTGAGAACTTGAGGACTAGAGAAGGACCTTTCACAAGCTCATTCCTTGCACCTTTATGGGGAGCCTGTTAAGGATTTGCTTGGAGTTTGGTGAAGTCATAGCCAGTTTTGCTTCAGGGCTAACCCACCAGTTTCCTACCCCCTCAAATGCTTGAGATGGCAGGTTTGGGTTTTGGCCTATTGAGAGTTTGGTGTGCAAGGCAAGTGGGCATCTGGATTTTGTTATTTTTGTTGTTGTTTGTTTTTTTCTGAAATAAGAGTCTTGCTCTGCCACCCTGCGTAGAGTCCAGTGGTGTCATCATAGCTTACAGCAAACTCAAACTTCTGGGCTCAAGTGATCCTCCTGCCTCAGCCTCCCAAGTAGCTGGGACTATAGGCATGTGCTGTAGCATCTGGCTCATTTTTCTATTTTTAATAGAGACTGGGTCTTGCACTTGCTTAGGCTGGTCTTGAACTCCTTAGCTCAAGTAGTCTTCTTGCCTTAGCCTCCCAGAGTGCTAGGATTATAAGTGTGTGAGGCACCATGCCCAGGCTTGACCTTGGTTCTTTATAGGTGGCAGAGTTCTAGGAAAAAAGGTGGGTCAGGAACTCTGGACTCGAATCCAGTGGTCTTCCAGAAGGGGTCTGGAGGCCTCTGGTGATCCCAAGAGAGTCTTAAAACAGTTGAGCATAGGGTTTATTTAGAATATGTAAAAATTTGAAGTTCTATTAATAAGCCTTCAAATTGGATGTTGATGTATACTAAGGGACAGATTTCTAGCCAGAGAGTTGTGTTTGTGGTATAAGTTTAGTCTTGTTTGGACCATAGACTGCTTTGGAAAGCTGATGAGGGCTATAGATCTTGTCCTCAGAATTTAGCCAGTAATTTCAGGGTGTTTATGCCTGCCATGTCCCAAAGCCCATTCAGGGACTCCAGGTTAAGAAGGCCTGGGAAAGAGCTTGGGTGGGTTTCACTCAGTGACCTCACAACCACCCCTGTATGTCAGAGACACACAGAATAGGAACATGGGTCATGACATAGTAGAACAAGTACCATTTGGTCCGGTAACTGCAATCTGCCCTTGGTAGTAATAATAATGATAACAATTCACGTTGTTAGAGTCATCATTGTTTGTTGAACTCCTATTATATGTCAGGTGCTTTCTACATATGTTATCTAATTTAATCCTTACAATAACTGTGTGAGATGAGTGCTACATCAGCTTGCAGGTGAAAAAATGAAGAAAAAAGGCTCAGAGAGGATAAGTTACCTAGAGTTACACAGCTACCAAATGGCAGAGCTGGAAGTCAAACTCCAGCTTCTTTGGCTCCAAAGTCAATGTTCTTCTTCAGCTCTGCCATGTTCACTTCCGCTCTATTGCTATAGAACTGCTTCACTAAATGTTTAGCAAGTGTTTGTTGAATGGCTACTCAGGCAGTGAGGAATATATCATTATGAGAGTAGTATGGTGGATTGGTGGGGACTGTGCTTTCCGGAGCCAGGTACAGAGCCCAAATTTGAATTTTGGCCCCACCTCTTCCCATCTGTGTGATATTGGTCAAGCTGCTTAACATCTCTGGCCCTGTTTCCTCACCGTTAGGTGAGACAGTAATAATATACATTCATTGAGTTGTTGTGAAGATTAAATTAGCTGATGATGTGAGATGTGCAGAACAGGCAACTGCATAGAGACAGAAGTGGACTAGTGGCTGCTAGGGCTGAGGATGATGAGGTAATTGGGAAGGGACTGCTTGATAGGTATAGGGTTTCCATTTGGGGTGATGTAAAATGTTCTGGAACTAGGTAAGTGGTGATGGTTACACAACTCTGTGACTATACTAAAAGCAATTGAATTGTACACTTAAATAAGTAAATTACTTGGTATATCTCAGAAATAAATGATATGTCAATAAAGTGGTTTAAAAATAAAGGATTAGGCCAGACAGAGTGGCTTCTACCTGTAATCCCAGCACTTTGGGGGGCCAAGGCAGGAGGACTGTTTGAGGCTTGGAGTTAAATACCAGCCTGAGAAACATACCAAGGCACCATCTCTACAAAAATTTTTAAAAGTTAGCCAGACATGGTGGCACACTCCTATAGTCCTACTCAGGGTGCTGAAACAGGAAGATCACTGGAGCCCAGGAGTTCGTGGTTGCTGTGAGCTATGATGATGTCACTGCACTCTAGCCTGGTCTACAGAATGAGATCCTGTCTCAAAAAAAAAAAAAAGATTAAATGAGGTGATATATGTAAGTGCTTAGAACAGTTCCTAATATAGTAAGTGTTCAGTTAATGTTAGTGGGTGCTGCTATTATTGTTACTATTATAAACAAAACAGATATGGTCCTTGCCCTCATGGAGCTTATGTCTTGCAGATGACTCAGTATCAGGCAAGCAGTACCCCTTCCTGTATTAGAATAACAGTTTATTGGGCACACTGGCAGACTGAGAGGGTAGAGAATAAAGTTACAGGATCTAGGGTCAGAGGTCAGCCCTTTGTAACTACCTATAGCAATTCAGTAAATGTCCATTTTTCAGGATAGCAAATAACTTAGCTCTTTTCACTATATTCCATTTTCCTGAGGAAGAAACCATTGATCAGCAAACCAAGATCAGAGGATTATTCCAAACTAGCCCCCAAGAATCAAAACAACCTCCTGTTGGGGCAGCACCCGTAGCTCAGAGGGTAGGGCACTGGCCACATCCACCAAGGCTGGCAGGTTCGAACCCAGCCTGAGCCAGCTAAAACAACAATGACAACTGCAACAAAAAAACAAAACAAAAAAAAGTCTCTGTTGCCTGCCCTACCTTCCCAAGGCCTCCTGGAATCCTAGAGGGCCTTCTGGATCATCATCAAAGAGACTTCTGCTTCATTTGGTGCTGGATGTATTTTATTGTCTTCTCATTCTTTGGAAAATATTTCAAAATTCTTTTAACCGGAGCGTTCTTCTCACATGGTCTGCCTATTCTCCCAACATTTTGAATAAGTTCTAGTGTACAATATATTTTTTACTTTCAGGAAAGTATTTTTTAACTCTTGCAAGAAAATGCTGACAGGCGGGCAGCGCCTGTGGTTCAGTGGGTAGGGCGCCAGCCCCATAAACCAAGGGTGGTGGGTTCAAACCCGGCCCAACAACAACAACAACAAAAAATAGCTGGGCGTTGTGGTGGGCACCTGTAATCCCAGCTACTCGGGAGGCTGAGGCAAGAGAATCGCCAGGAGTTGGAGGTTGCTGTGAGCTGTGACTCCATGGGCTCTCTACCAATGGCGATAAAGTGAGACTCTGTCTCTAAAAAAGAAAGAAGAGTGGTGCTTGTGGCTCAAGGAGTAGGGCGCCGGCCCCATATACTGGGAATGGCGGGTTCAAGCCTGGCCCTGGCGAAAAACTGCAAAAAAAAAAAAAAAAAAAGAAAGAAAGAAAGAAAGAAAGAAAAAAAGAAAATGCAGACAGGCTCGGTGCCTGTAGCACAGTGGTTACGTCACCAGCCACATACACTGAGGGTGGCGGATTGGAGCCCAGCCTGGGCCAGCTAAATAATTGCAACAACAACAACAAAAAAAATAGCTAGGTGTTGGGGCGGGTGCCTATAGTCCCAGCTACTTGGGAGGCTAAGGCAAGAGAATCACTTAAGCCCAAGAGGAGGTTGCTGTGAGCTATGATGCCACAGCACTCTACTGAGGCGACATAGTGAGACTCTGTCTCAAAAAAAAAAAAAAGTGCAGACAAATCCCTTCTAGATGTTCTGTTTTACTTGTTTTTGTCTATCTTAGGAAATAAAAGTTGATGATCGGTACTTGAATGAGCCAGCTGAACGTGATATTCAGAAATAAATAGGACATGCTCAAATTTGTTATGTATTTGATTTTATTCCTCCTGACTTAAAAACAGTTTTTCTCTGGCCATACCTGAAGGTGAGTTTTTTTTTTTTTTTTTTTTTTTGAGACAGAGCCTCAAGCTGTCACCCTGGAGAGAGTGCCGTGGCATCACAGCTCACAGCAACCTCCACTTCCCGGGCTCAAGCGAGTCTCCTGCCTCCCCCTCCCAAGTAGCTGGGACTGCAGGCGCCCGCCACAACGCCTGGCCATTTTTTGGTTGCAGCCGTCATTTTTGTTTGGCAGCCTGGGTTGGATTCGAACCCGCCAACTCAGCTGTACGTGGCTGGCGCCTTAGCCTGTTGAGCCACAGGTGCCGAGCCTGAAGGTGAGATTGTAAGCAGCAGTTCCACATCTTCCTCTTTCCTCCCCAGATTTTTCCTTCTAATATTTTGATTTGTAGGAAGTGGCAGCAAGCAAACTGAACTGGAATTTTTAGCTTAGCCCTCTACTGAATAAGAAGCTGGAGTTCATGGGATGGGAGACTACCCAGCATGGGTAGTGGTGACTCCCTACCCCTGGAGAATTTAGATCCCTGAAATGTTCCATTAGTAAGATATCTTCTATCTCCTTAGCTGGAACTGGACAGTAATAATCTTTTAGAAGATGAGGTGTAGGTCTGTTTTGGGAAAAAACAACTCAAGCAGGTTAACTCTTTTTTTCCTCCTAGAACCTGCTTTCATTTTTTTCCTTATTCTGTTCTTTTCTTTCTTTCTTTTTTTTTTTCTTTGCAGTTTTTTTTGGCCGGTGCTAGGTTTGAATCTGCCACCTCCGGCATATGGGGCCGGTGCCCTACTCACTGAGCCACAGGCACCGCCCTTTTTTTTTTTTTTTTTTTTTTTTTTTTTTTTAAACAGAGTCTCACTCTGTTGCCCATACTAGAGTGTCCTGGTATCAGCTTAACTCACAACAACCTCACACTCATGGGCTCAAGCAATCTTCCTGTGTCTCCCAAGTAGCTAAGACTACGGGCACCTGCCATGATACCTGGATATTTTTTTTTTATTTTTAGTAGAGATGTGGTCTTGGCTCTTGTTCAGGCTGGCCTTGAACTCCTGAGCTCAAGCAGTCCTCCTGCCTCAGCCTCCCAGAGTGCTAGGATTATAGGCATGAGCCACCATGCCTGGCCTAGGACCTGCTTTTGTTGTTCAAACATTTTGTTTATTCTGCACTCCCAGAATACTAGAATACTGGAAATACTTACATTGTCCTATTCCTTGTTTGGTGGCATGGAGAGACCTCAATGCTTGTGAGAATATGTGACTGTTAGGCTGACAGTGTCCTTGTAGCATATGAGCACAGCCATTGTACTTCTTGGATGCACCAGGCAGTAGGCATGAGAGAGGCTGAGTGGAAGCATCTGAGAAAGGGAATAGGGGAGGAGAGGTAGGGAGAGCTGATACCAAGAGGCCTAAGCTGGGGACCAGGAGCCCCAGGCCGGGGACCAGGAGCCCCAGGCCATAGTGCCTGCCCTGTATCTTTGTTGCTGTAAGCACAAGTAGGCTAGCTTGCAGGGTGGCGTGATAAGTGGCAGCCCCCTGAGTAAGTAGACACATTGGGCTGGGTGTTAATCTGGACAAATCATTCAACCTCTTGTCTTGGAGCTTTAGTGTCCTCACCTGTTCAGTGGGGATAATATTAGCTTCTCATCTCAGGGTTGTTGGGAGGATATAATCAAATAATAGAGATGAGAGAATTTTGAAAAGTTGAAAGTGCTGCAGAGTATAAAGTGGCATTATTATTATTATTTTTTTTTTTTGAGACAGAGCCTCAAGCTGTCACCCTGGATAGAGTACCGTGGCATCACAGCTCACAGCAACCTCCAATTCCTGGGCTCAAGCGAGTCTCCTGCCTCCGCCTCCCAAGTAGCTGGGACTACAGGCGCCCG
>CAUYRH010147794.1:0-29726 GCA_963574655.1 Perodicticus potto | reverse complement strand
CAGGGGGCGCCTTTTTTTATTTTAAATATTGTATTTGTTCCCATTTGTTTGTTTTGGGGGGTTTTTTTGCAGTTTTTGGCCAGGGCTGGGTTTGAACCCACCACCTCCGGTATATGGGGCCAGCGCCCTACTCCTTTGAGCCACAGGCGCCGCCCCTGTTTTGTTTTTTACTTCAAAATAAGATATGTGCAGTGTGCATAGGAATTTGTTCATAGTTTTTGTTGTTGTTGTTTTTTGAGACAGAGCCTCAAGCTGTCACCCTGGATAGAGTGCCGTGGCATCACAGCTCACAGCAACCTCCAATTCCTGGTCTCAAGCGAGTCTCCTGCCTCTGCCTCCCAAGTATCTGGGACTACAGGCGCCGGCCACAACGCCCGGACATTTTTTGGTTGCCGCCGTCACTGTTGTTTGACGGGCCCGGGCTGGATTCGAACCCGCCAGCTCAGGTGTACATAGCTGGCACCCTAGCCTTTTAAGCCACAGGCGCCGAGCCTCGTTTTTTTTTTTTTTTAAACTATAGTCTGGCCCTCAAACGGTCTGAGGGACAGTGAACTGGCCCCCTGCTTAAAAAGTCTGAGGACCCCTGTGCTAAAAGAATCGGTGCCTCTAGTTTTTTGATAATAAATACCAAAACTCTTTAAATCCCTAAGATTTCCCTGACCCTAGCTTATGCCTAATTTCTTTTTTGGATTTCCCTGCCTACACAAACTACCATGAGTAAGTCTAGGTATCCCTCCTGTTCCACCTTGTTGAGACTTATCAGTCCTGGAAGATGCAGATAACATTCATTAAACAGAAGTACAAATTTAAGGCATATGAATTTTTATCACAACTATACCAACAACACTCTTAGAAAAATAAGAGCTTGGTCTCCATTTTACGTATCTAAGTTTTTAATAAGCATAGTTGTACTTAACCTTTCAAGATATTGCTTTCAAATAGAACAAATCATCCTTATATTTAACTTATTAATATCATGAAGATAATTTGATCATAAATGATTAGTATCAATACAGCAACAATAAAATAATTGAGGTATTAGGTGTCAAGACAACCTCAACAGCTGCTGTCATGTGATAGAGGCCCAGAGCTATGTGGGACACCCCTGTCCTGGGGTCGCACCAGCACTGTAGCACCAGCCCTATCTCTATCACCAATCCTCTGTTTACCTACAGCCAGACACAAACTAGCATTAATGTAACGCTAAACACTGGCTGAACTGTCTTCATATAAGCCCTCTGCAGATTGGTAAAATCTACAAAACCATATGCAAAGCAAAGTAAAAGTAGCAGCAGATTTTCTAAGATTAGTTTGGGGGGCATGGAGGAAGGGGTAGAACTGGGCAAAATACTTACACTTAAGTAAGACTAGATTTACACATTCACCTAACAGCCAGTGATAGAATTTTATGATTGTTTTTTAGGATCAGTTTAGACCTTTTAGGGCTATTTAGAAAATAATTAACTTTGCAATAATCACTTAGAGGTCACTGATACATTCTTAAGTTACAAACAAGAATCAGAAGAAACTAATTTTGAAGACTCAGGAAACTCACGCACAAAGGGCAACACAGTAGGGAAACTTGCACAGTCTTTACCAAATTTAACAGAACACAAATGCAGGCCAGCTGCAGCAGGTGAGTAGATTGCCTGAGCTCACGAGATCAAGAACAGCCTGAGCAAAAGCGAGACCCCTGTGTCTACGAAAAATAGAAAAACTCAGCCTGAGCTGGAGGTTGCTGTGAGCTATGACCCCACGGCACTCTACCCAGGGCGACAGCTTGAGACTCTGTCTCAAAAAAAAAAAAAAAACAGGGTGGCTCTTGTGGCTCAAAGGAGTAAGGGCGTTGGCCCAATAAACCAGAGGTGGTGGTTTCAAAACCCAGCCCCAGAAAAAAAAAAAAAAAACAAAAACACAAATGCAATAAAGATACAGACTTTATGCACAGAAATGGTTTCACAAAGCCATCCGGCAAAAGGAAACTTGGAAAGTTTATGGCCAAGATGTGAATAATATTCTAAAGCTAATCACTGCATAACATAGACCTCCTTGCAAACTCATTTTTCTTTTCTAAAATAATACTTTCACAAGAGTAATTACCTAATTTCACAATTAAAAAATGTAGCCCTAACTTTCCTTTTAAAATGCAGACTGTACTACCAAATTAAATGAATGAAAGAGAAAAATCAAACTTGATATAGGAGATTGTGTGTGCATGGAGAGAGAAAGGGAACTGAGAATATAGGAAAGAGTTTGGCAAGCTGCTGAATCAGAGGGTGTGGACTGCTTCTGCTAGAAAAATTTCCAAAAAGATAATGGTAACAGAGAATACATCACATGGAGCAACTTTCCTACCTACAAGTGGGAAGGGATATAGGAAACAGAAATTCTCCCATTTCAGTAAATAGGTTCCGTAAACCAGGCCTAGAACACCACAGACAAATATCCCTGACTCCCCTAATGCACACAGCAGACACAGGCACAGAGCCAAGGGTGGAGGCACAAATGACATGAGGAAGTGGAGTGGAGTGGGCTTACCCAAGTGGGAGAATTCGACAGGGACAACACACAGTTTCTGTGTAACAGACAGAAAAATTCCCAGTCTGCTGTTCTCTAAGCTGCAGAGTTCAAATGAGAAAATGAGACTGATTAGAGCTTTTGTTTGAGATATGTAAGTTACAGAGCTCTAAGGTCCACAGTCCTCTAGCTCCAATGGGCCTTGAGCAATTAAACAACCTCGTGCCAAAATGTCAAATAAGAGTCCTGCCAAAATGCTAAGAAAGCACTAAATCCACAGATTATGGCACTCCAGGTATTCCCCCCACCCACTGCCAGACTATTTCTTTCTTTTTTTTTTTTTTTGAGAGTCAAGAAATTTTTCAAAACATACTGCTTCAGGAATCCATTAATAAAGAACTAGCTTAGAATTAAACATACAGCAATTGCTAATTATTTATCATTTACCAGACTGATGTTATAGGCAGCTATTAATATATGCTCGCTTTTAAAAATTCCTTTGATTAAATTTATACGACTATGTCATATTGTGCTAAACATGGATTTTATAACATCACAAATAATCAGGCTTTGTTTAGGGTTTCTAAAAATCCCTCTAACCCCCTAATTAAAAATACTTAGTTTCTTGAAATTAAAACATTATCCTACCTCTCACTGTAACAGTAGGATATCCTCTCCATGCTACGAAAAACAAAAGAATCATTGTCAATTTTCCAGCATGAGGTAACTCTATCCAAAGAAAACACTCTTACATTAAAATGTTAATTTTCCTTATTTTCAAAACTAATTGCCAAAAAATAGAGGTGAAAAGCCAACATGAAAAGGTGGAGGTGGTTAAGCACACCAGAGCTTTCCAGTGTGTCTGTGCTTTCTGATCAGATGACTACGACTCCCATCACTCCCAGGAAAAGTACAATTTAACCAACTGTTTACTGTGTATCCTGCAAAACACTATTAAAGTCAAAGAAGTTTCAATGGAAGATACTTTCCTGATATTTTCCCTGTATTAGGTATGTAAAAATATTGTATAATTTTATAACATAAGAAAAATTAAGTCAATTCTTTACTTCCAATTCAAAATTCTGAAAGCAAAATGCCGTATGATAGTACATTTCACAATTTCCAAAACAAAATGAATTCACAGTTGATCCCTTTAAGTTACTGTTTTTCCACTGGACTTGTCAATGTAGACGTTACTTTTCTTATTAAACCTTTAAAATTAAGAGACCTCCAGGACTCCTGTAAAATACTTCTGAATAGCAGAAGAAAGTTAGGGCAATGTGAACAGACTGGTCCTGGCACCCAAGTCTCCACTTTTCCACACAGACTAAGCATTAATACAGGCATCTTTCAAGGAACTGCTCAGAGCTCTTTTGGTTTTTCCTATACAACACGACATACAGGAAAAATCATCTTCCTTATAAACTACACATAAATGACAGGCTTCCTGATCACAGGTAAACAACCTAAAGCAAATCGGAAGTTACACAAGATAAAGTGACAATTTAAACTCTATTTTGCTAAGGGGCCAGGCATATTTGTATCACTACAAGATTGTCTTCTACCAAGATTTTAAGGGATTTTTTATTTTGGTAGAGAATGACTCTTCTACTTTAAATAATCTGAGTTTGGGGGTTTATTTTCTAAATGTGTAACTACTTCTCAAGAGCACTTAATAATAGCAACGCCTACTATTTGCAGAGCAATGGGTGTGTTGTTCTACAGTTTAACGAGCCCTTGAACTGTACATATTATATACACGTGTGTGTGTGTATACACACACACACACACACGTGTATATATATACATATACACACACACACGATTTTTTTTTTTTTTTTTTTGAGACAGTGTCTCACTCAGTGGCCCTGGGGTAGAATGACATGGTGTCATAACTCACAGCAACCTCAAACTCTTAGGCTCAAGTGATCATCTTGCCTCAGCCTCCCAAGTAGCTGTGGATAAAGACGCCCACCACAATTTAGAGACCAGGTCTCACTCTGACTCAGGCTGGTCTCCAACTCCTGAGCTTAGGGAATCCACCCGCCTCGGCCTCCCAGAATGATTTCTCATTTTTTTAAAGAGAAGTATACTTGTGGTTCTCGTTTCAAGATAAAGAGAAATGCCTAACCATTTAAGATTTAAAAAAGAAAAAGAAAAGATGAAGGACAGTCTCCTGATGTTTGTCTGCTGGAGTAAGCCAAAAAGTGCAGCTAAAACGAACACCTGTGCAGAGCAAGAAAATATGCCGTTCTAGGGGGCTCTGAGTCCCCGGTCAAATCTGAGCTTGACTTTGTAGGTAGAGTTCCCAGATACCGTGTGAGGAGTTACTGTCTCACGTCCCACCTAACGCCAAAAGCCCTAGAGGTCTGTAGAGAAAGACGAAGGACTGAGCAGCAGAGCCCGCGACCACCTGCAGAAAGAGCCTGGCTTCATAGCAGCCCATCAAGAAGGCAGCGCCAGCCCCCAGGGGTGAGCAACAAGGAGTTTTAGACTGACGAGGCACCATCAACAAGACAGGGTCTGATATTTTAGGAAGATTAAGTTGACAGGAAAGAATGAGGAAGTAGGTGAAGAATGGGCAGCCAGAAAGTCCGGGGCCAGCCAAGCTGGTTCAGAATTCAAGATAATAAGCAATCAGGGTTTGAACTGCAAGCAAGGGCTGAAAGGGAGGAGAATGGGCAGAATGTGTCAGCTAACTGAACAGGAGGCAGGAAGAAACAGCAAAGATGGGTACCAAATTTGGAATGGGACTTACTGCAAGAATGGTAGTTTGAATGTATTTTAAAGACAGAGCAGGCAAGAGTGGGCACAGTATTTAAGTGGAAGGTGCTGAGCTCCATTTTAGAGACTTTGAGAAGACGCCAGACATTCCCATGGAAAGCTAAGTCTGTCAAATGGAAGAAGAGATCCAAGCACAGACAGGCCATCAAGGCTGAGGATGAAGATTTAGAAAGACTTCAATCCCAAGGTGGTAGCTCAGGAAAAGTTAATTGCCAAGGAGAAAAATATGCAAAGAGATGAGAGGATCTAGCTTTGTGAAAGGCATGGAAATGACTAGAAAAACAAATACCCCTCCACCGAGTTCAGTAGAGGTGGGAAAAGGTCAAAAGCCTAAGCACTCAAGAGATAACTCGGAAGGAAGGCTTTCTCTCAAGCAATAATACCCCAGCTTCTCTCTCAAGACCTACTGGATTAGAAGACATATCTATGAAAAATGTCATGTTTTTGAAAAACCTAAAGCATCTCAAATTGTTTGCATATTCTTTATCTATTCATCTCAAAATATCCCACTGAAAGAGAGAAGTAATCATTATCCTCACTTTACAAAAGAGGAGAGGACGAGTGACGAACCTACCACCCCCAGTTTCGGCACACGCTCTGGGTCACCGTCATGGTCACTCTGTATACTGAGGAAGGACTCCGCTACATTACTGAGGTTTGCACACTCCCAACATCCAGCTCAGCCAGTGGAGTGAGCCACTCCACGTCTTCCAACAAGTGGTGACAGAGCTTCACTCGTTATCCTGAAGAGCCTTCTTTTCGAAAACTCTTACTTTAAGGTATACTTAAAACCAGGTGTTTCAGAATTATGGCAAAGCCTCTAAAATTCGCCTCCCAGAGTGAGAAATATTTAGAATGTCACCTTCATACTGATACTCCAAATTATACTTAATTTATATTGTCTCAATAAAGTCTTAGGTAATATAAAGAATTCACACTATAAAGTTTGTAAGGGTTTGGTGAATCTCATAATTCTGTTCAAATTTTAATGGCAACTTTTAAATTATTTCAAAATGCCACAGAATTTTCCCACCAGAGTTTAACACAGTAGAACTACATATAAGTACATATAAAATGTGTGGGTTTTACCAATTTCCAGACAGGCTGCCCACTGTAATCCAGCTAACAGTTGCACTTAGCTCTACATATTTCAGACAAGCTGTGCCAAGAAGTAATTCAGCTCCTTCAAAGCAAAACCTAACATGTGATTTATTACAAGAGCTACAAAAAATATTCTTTTCCACTAAAATGGCTGGAAAATATATAAGGATTCAATGAAACCTCCTTTATTGCATGTTCCAAAGGACTAATAAATGAAAACACAGGATAGGTATGACATGAACCAAGACTCTAAGAATAAATACTATACCGTACTGAGAAAAATATTATAAGCATATTTCACTCTGAATGAACCAGATTTATTAAATACAATAACTCTAATTCATGCTTCAGGGAGGTAGGGGTGGGGAATGAAAGGTATTCGATTTAAGAAAGAATACTTCAATGACATATATTCATTCCAGTGAAATTATACAGATATTTCATAATTCAGAAAACCATCTCATTACCAAATATGGCTCCGAAAGCACATCTCTTTTCGTGTATTTTATTTATCATTCTGACTAAAGATTACTTATGCACAATGAAAACTCAATCTACACTATCTATATTTACAAATATTACAAATGTTCCACAATTTATACTTTTCCCCCCAAGAAGAGTTGTATTAATGGCATGTGTTTTCCATGACAATCAATAAGCTGTCCTTATAAGGTACTGAGTCAAAGTTAGGTAAGCACTTCAAAAGTAAATCCTGCTGCCTTCAGACAAATTCATCACTTCTCTGCCTAACCCCCAAATTGCTAGTTTGTGGAGTTTTGTTTTGTTTGTTTGTTTTTTTTAAAAAAAAAAAAAAAAAAAGGAGATTTTAGAAAAACTACAGTGTGGCTTCCACCAACAATCTTCAAGGGGTTGCCTCACCAAGCGTCATTTTCCAGGAGAAAGACAGTTGCTTCCCTGCCATTCAGCATAACAGACCACATGCTTAAATTATTCACCATGCGTCAACTCTATGCAAATTTATTTAAATTTCATAATAATTTAATCTGCATACTGGGAACGCTGGTCCCATCTTATGAAAACCCCTTAGTAATCTCCAGGATACCTCACAGTGCTTTACCTCTTGATGCCACAAAATGGAAGCCACAGCAGAACTGCTGAAAGTGACGGTTCTATACTATCACAAACTCAAAGAGGAAGGCATTTGGACAGAACAAAAGTCCACTCCTCGGCTTCAACATATAAACCACATAGTCTATTCTTACAATTCTCTGACAAAAGAAGATTCAATAAACCGCTTTGATGATTCAACCATCCAGGCAGGCAAGCCTTCCTTTTATACAGCAGTTAAAAATGGGGCAATTTTGGCCCCTCATTTGGCAACATCTGGAGAGTTGAGTGGTCGCCACCCTACTGGCATCTCCTGGGTAGAGGTTAAGGGAAGCTGCTAAACCTCCTACAACATACAGGACAGACCTGGACAACAATTAACCATGTCAAATGTCGGTAGTGGGGAGGTTGAGAAATCCTGCTTAAATAGCACCTCAGTATTGCTTTCAGTGAAGGAGTCCATGGCTTGCAGTTTCTCTGTGAACATGGTTTTTACAGTTCTAACTAGAAGCTTCTAACTTCAACAGGAGGGAACTGAAATAGTCTCTAACCAAATCCTGCAACGGGTGACAGTGCAGCTGATGAGGAGCACAAAAACCATGAAGCCCTGGACACATGGCAGTGATACCCGTAGTAAGGACAGTGAGGGAACGTCCCCCCTGGCCTGAAAACTCCCTGCAGCTGCTCACCACCACGCAAGCTTGACAATTTTCTCCCAACAGTCCACCTACCCCTCTGTCACTCCCCACTATGGAGTTTTCTAATAGGAGCCCACAGTTTTGTCTGCACAGGTATTAAAAATAATATGAAAAGCTAGTCATAAGATATAAAATTGGTAAATAACCGAAGGTGCTTTCCATCCTGGAAACTCTATAATTTAACAGTACTTAAAATGCTTGTAAATCAGATCTAGAACTTGAAAAGAGATAAGCAGCTTAAAGAAACAGTCCCATGAATAAATAAACATCTAATGTAAAATAATCATCAAAACAATGTGTGTGCTGACATGAGTACATAACTGCACAGACCCAGCTGAGGAGAAGGAAACAAAAAGGAGCTGAAATTGAGTATTACTTCTCATCGCATCAGTAAGAAAAATGCATATTTAGAGGTTAAAGAGCAGAATTTACATTTTTCACGTATCTCAAAAGATTACAGAATTTTAAAATTCACAAATAAAAAAAAAAAACCTTTCACACAAATCTTAATGAAAAGAAAATCTCAGGATTGAAAAACCATACAGATCAATATGAAATTGACAGAAAAATCATGGGCCATGCACATATTAAATAGCCATTAAACATTATATTGAGGAACAGTTAATGGCATTCTTACAGTATTAAAGGAAGACAGGTTACAAACAGTATATACAATATTACCAGTCCTGTATAAAACACAAACATATGGAAGTCAATAAATTCTATAAATATATATATGAGTAAAGAAATGTCCACCTACACACCAGAAAAGAGGAAATTTACCAAATGTTAACAATGGCTATCCAAAGCGGGGGAAGGTTATTGCCCATTTCTATTCTTCCTTTGTGCTTTCCCCTACTTTCCAACAGTTCCACAGCGAGAATCTTTTGTTATACTTAGTACTCACAAAACTAATGATTATGACAACTGTAAGCCTTATTGTTTCAGGCACAGAATGAGAAAAAACAAACCTGAGCATACCAACTTTTCTTTTTTTTTTTTTTTCCAACTTTTCAATTAAAGAAACCACCTTCAGAATCCACAAAAGCAAACATTTGTTGAGATTATTATGATGTTCCTGGCACTTTTCTAAGCCCTTTAAATGTACTGATGTGTTTCAATCACACCAAAAAAGATGTGTTGGGTAAAAAGAGCCCTACAATGACAGAAAATATACATTGAGTGTTAGTTGCACAATGAATTTCAACATCAGCTTCCACAGCCCGAAACAGGGGATTTAATAATATGATCTTTAAAGGCCCTCTCAAGGCTAAACTGAGATTCTAGGTATGAAAGAAGTTGACCAAATAAGTGTGTCCGGAAGTAAAACGCAGAACCTTACTAAAAAGGAACGTAGGACTACATTTCAGTTCCTCCTCCTCAATATTTGTAAAGCAAATTTCCTACCGTGTTCTTTTTTTTTTTTAAAAAAGGCCTACATTTTTTCTAAGATTTGGAAACAACTGATCAAACCAAAATGAAGCCTGCGTTATTGTGGGTACAAGAATCCATTCAAAGGTTCCATTTGCTGTTAAAAGTCTCAGTCACTTGTAACAATAAACCTAAGGGATAAACAAAAACTTTACCAAATATTTTCTCCGAGCTCCAGGAACAATGATTGTTCTTGGGACAATCATTTTAGTGCCTCATTAAAAAGATCTAAGGACCTTCTGAAATCCAGCAAAAGGCGTTGCACGTTACACGTTGGTGCGTCCCAAACACACCCCAAACGCAAAGGAAAGTGGGGGTCCAGCAGGAATCCTGTGTCGGGGGGAAATTCCAGCTGCGCAGTTAGGGTAACTGGGGCTCCCCAGTTAATTGCGGGATGGTGCCCGCACCTCCCAGCCCAGCACAAGGTGGCAAGCGCCTGGGTCCGTCGTTCACGCCAGGGAGGTCTGGGGAATAAAAAAGATCCCTTAGACTAGCTTCAGGTCTCACCCGCCACCCTCAGAAAGAGAGTCACAAAATGAATAATACGGGCGTGCTCGTCTGTTCCACACACACACAACGGGGAGTCCCTGGGAACCTCGAGGGGGACAATCTCCAGGTTTAAACCACACAGAAACTATTCAGGAAACACAAAGACGCACGACACGAAACAAACAAATCAAGTATGCAAATGCGCAGGACACACTCGGGGCAACACAAAAGAACACGGCCACCTGACCATCGGGACGGCCCCCGGGGCCTCGCGGCTCTCAGGGGCCCCGTCGGACCGCAGCCCGCACGCGCCCGCCCGCGGCGACAAAGCGCACCCCAAACTTCGCGACTGGGCCCCGCGCCGCCCCCCTCCCGCGGGACCACCGGCCCGGCGGTCGGCGCCTTGTCCCCGGGCCCCCGCCGGCCACTCGCGCCCGGGACTCCCGGGACTTCGGAAGGGGCGCGTCCGCCGGCGGCGCCGGGTCCCCGCTGTGACGCCGCGGAGGGACCCGCGTCCCGACGCCGGCCCGGAGGCCGCCCGCCGCCGCCGCCTCTTACCTGCGCCCGCCGCGCCCGCGCCTCACAGCGCCGAGAGCCGCCGCCGCCGCCGCCGCTCCGCCCGCCCCGGAGCCCGCGACCGCGCCGCCGCCATCTTGGCCCCGGTCGGAAGTGACGTCGGGCGGCGCGGCCGCGGCCTGCGGACCCCGGCACCCGGACTGGGACCCCGCGCCGACGCTCGAGGGCAGCCACCTGGGGGCCCGCGCGACCCGCGCCGGCCGGGCCGCCCTTCCGAGGCCCCCGCGGCCCCCACGGCGGAGGGGGGAGTCCGGCCGCCCCGGAGGTCGTGCGGGATGCCGAGTTACTCAGAGAATCCCCGCCTTTCAAACAGGCTGGGGGTGCGGGGGTGCGGAGAGGATCATCCAGGAGAAAGTCCTTAGATAGCTGTCAGAGAGAGAAACAGAGACCTCGTGTGCGCTGTGTCAAAAGGACCGCTATAGCCTTACCCCAAAAGATCAAACTCAGAAGGCAGCTGCGCCTGGGTTTATTTGGACACCCACTGTCAGGACCAACGAGTATGTTTTGGCTGCCTGCCGTGTGCCCAGCACTGGCTCAGAGAGTGGCATTGGCCTTGCCCTCGGAGAACTTAGTGAACAAACGAGTGAGCAAATAAACGGGATGGCCATACATAAATGTTCTGATGGACACGAATGGGTTGAACTGGGGATGGCCCTAAGACCTCTCTAGCAGGTAGTCAGGGGGCGAGGGGAGGTTCAATCTAAAGCCCTGAGTACTTCAGGATAAAATTTCCCTGTGATGATGAAGTCAAGAAATTTAAATAGAGTGGGCAAAATCAGCCCTCTGTGGAAAGCACCCCAATCTAAAGAAAGGACTGCTTGTGAGATGCCATGTGAGCCTCCAAAACTTACAAAGGACCAGAAGAATTCATTCGCGTTACTAGGGTTTATCAGGAAATAATCATGTTATCATCTTATGTAAAGGGATGATAATATGGTGGATGGCTACTCAGTTGTAATGAACCATTGATGGTAACGTCAGCAGTAAATTTTATCAAGGCCTTACAAAATGAAAGGGTTAGCACAAAGCCTTAAAGGAAGTCAAAGCACACATCTGTATTTCTTTAAATCTGGGAAATACAACACGCATGACTGTTACATAAAGTCACACACTGGTGGTGGGGCAGATCGTCATCACAGTTGTGTACAAACTAAACTGATGACTCTCAACTTGATTCATGCATCAAAATCATCTGAGGTAACTGAAAAATACAGTTAAGAAAGACCCCCCCACACACACTTCTATTATCATCAAAACAGGGACATAGGGGCGGTGCCTGTGGCTCAAAGGAGTAGGATGCAGGTCCCATATGTTGGAGGTGGCGGGTTCAAACCTAGCCCCAGCCAAAAAATCTGCAAAAAAAAAAAAAAAAAACAGGGAAATAGGCCAGCCTGAGCAACCGCTAGACCCCCTCTCTACTAAAAATAGAAAAACTAGCAGGCATTGGGAGGGGGCGTTCCTATACCCTCAGCTACACAGGAGGCTGAGGCAAGAGGTTGCTCAAGCCTAAGTTTGAGGTTGCTGTGAGCTATGATATCATAGCAGTCTACCCAGGGTGATAAGCCTTAAAAAAAAAAAAGAAAGAACAGAACAGACATATAAATCAACATTTTAAAAGAAAAGTTAAATGTGTTGCCAGGCATTCAATAGAATGCAAAAAGAAAATGAACATTAAGTTAGAAGTGACATGGTGAACCCGAATATATACTAGATAGCACCAAGCTAAGAGATGATTGACAAAATAGTCAGTCCTTGTCTAATACTGGCTGTATTAGTTTCCTGTGGCTGCTGTAACAAGTTACTTGATGACTTAAAACAGCATAAATGTATTCTCTCATAGTTTTAGAGGCCAGAAATCCAAAATCAGTGTAGCAGAAGGGCCACACTCACTCTGGAATCTCTAGAGAATCGTTCCTTTGCTCTTCCAGCTCCTGGTGGCTGCCAGCATGCCTTGACCTGTGGCTGCATCACTCCAATCTTCAAGGCCACCATCTTTAGATCTCTCTCTGTCTCCATGTCACCTTCTCATCTGTGTGTGTTCAGATTTCTCTTTTTTTTTTTTTTTTGAGACAGAGCCTCAAGCTGTCGCCCTGGGTAGAGTGCTGTGACATCACAGCTCACAGCAACCTCCAACTCCTGGGCTTAAGAGATTCTCCTGCCGCCACCTCCCAAGTAGCTGGGACCACAGGCACCCGCCATAACGCCCGGCCATTTTTTGGTTGCAGCCCTCGTTGTTTGGCAAGCCCGGGCTGGATTCAAACCTACCAGCTCAGGTGTATGTGGCTGGTGCCTTAGCCGCTTGCACCACAGGCGCCAAGCCTGATTTCTCTCTGCCTCCTTTTTTTTTTTTTTTTTTTTTTTTTGAGACAGTCTCACTGTGTCACCCTGGGTCGAGTGCTGTGGCATCAGAGCTCACAGCAACCTCCAACTCTTGGGCTTAAGCAGTTCTCTTGCTCAGCCTCCCAAGAAGCTGGGACTATAGGCACCTGCCACAATGCCCAGCTAATTTTTGTTGCAGTTGTCATTGTTGTTTAACTGGCCTGGGCTGGGTACCAGCCTCCTTGTATGTGGCTGGCGCCATAACCACTGTGCTACGGGGGCTGAGCCACCTGCCTCCTTCTTATAAGAAAACATGTGATTGTACTTAGGACTCACCTGGATAATCCAAGGATAATCTATCTCAAGATCCTTCAGTCAATCACATCTACAAGACTCCATATGAGGTAGCATTAGAAAATTCTAGGGACTAGGATATATATATTTAGGAACCTTTATTTCGCCTACCACACTGAGTGTATGTTCCACATTTCTAAACTGCCCCCCCCCGCCTTAATCATTCATTATGTTTTTTTCATCTGTGTATTTTTCTGGAATATATTCCTATTTTCCAACCTATACTATTTCCTAGGGTAAATAATTACATTATTTTGTCTCTTTAATCCATAAAAGAGAAGAGCAATCAAGAATAGTCATTTAATTAGTGTTTATTATTAAATATGTTAAATACTACTCTTTTATCTCTTTGAAAAGTTGGACTGTATTGCTGAAGGATAAAGGAAAGGATTTGAGACATTTTCATCACATCTCACAGGCCACTTCTGTACATCTCAGGGGATGGAAATATTAAAATGTACTCTCTGTCTAAATATACAGCATGCATGAAAGTCTACCCCAGTACACCTGGTACTGGTTCCAGGGAGTTTTATACCTTGGCTTGGCAAGGACATGATCATCATTCACCAGGGCATCCCAGTACCCAGAACAGTCTGGCACTGCATAAATACTAAACAGATATTTTTAGTGGGAAACAGAGTCTTCTCCTTGGCCCTCCCAATGTGGATGGATTACAGCAAGTATGTTGTGGAGCAGACCTTGTGCACTTAAAAAACAGCATATCATTATTGGAACCACAGAGCTCCCGCTCAGCATCAGAACTGGGACCCACAGCATTGCTCCCAAAAAGGTGAAATATCTTATAGCTGAGGCTAAAGAATGGATAGGACGTTGCCAATGAGAATGTAAGTGGACCTCAATTTCCCTGGTTGATAACAGTACTTATTCTCTGCTGGGCTCTATTCTGGGTGTTTTATACAAATCGTCTCATTCAACCTCAGAATGACCCTTATGCGATAAGTTGGGGAACCTGAGGTTAGGACACTAAGGTTAAAGCACTTGCCTAGCTAGTGACAGAAGCAGGTTTTTGAACCTAGACAGTTTAGCTGCTTGATAAGCAACCACCCCACCCTGAGTGTGCGCACACACACACACACACACACAGAGACAGGCAACAGGAGAGCTGCTACGGGCAACTACACCACTACAAGCTCTCACCTCGTCATTCCTCCACTGAGACACTCACGGTAGGTCTTGGGAGGCCATTCTACATACTCTTTCTGAACCATCAGGCAAGGACATCTATTGAAAGATCACAGGCAGGCTCGGTGCCTTGTGGCTCACGCGGCTAAGGCGCCAGCCACATACAACAGAGCTAGCAGGTTCGAATCCAGCCCGGACCTGCCAAACATCAATGACAATTGCAACCAAAAAATAGCCAGGCGTTGGGCGGGCACCTGTGGTCCCAGCTACTTGGGAGGCTGAGGCAAGAGAATCACTTAAGCCCAGGAGTTTGAGGTTGCTGTGAGCTGTGATTTCACGGCACTCTTCCCAGGGTGATAGCTTGAGACTCTGTCTCCAAAAAATTAAAATAAATAAAATAGTAATAATAATAATAATAATAATAATAATAATAATAATAATAAAAGATCACAGGCATGGTCAACACATCACTTACCTTTTTTTAAAAACTGATTCCCTTTCTTCACGACAATAAATTGTGTTTGGTGAGATTCCACGTCTCTACTCCCAGTCACATCACCCCCCTCTTCCCAGACACCATCCTTCCGCCACGTAATACAGACAAGCAAGCACACTGGCACAAGATGGCAAACTGGTACTCTCGTCTCCAGTGACATGAGCACAGGAAATGCAAACAGAGAAACTCGGGAGGGTAAAGATGCATCTGACTGTGTAAAAGACACTTTGAGTGGCGTCATTTCTGCGGGGAAATACAAAAGGTTTCCTGCAGCCTCAAAGTGTCCAGAGGAACCTTAGCAGGGGTGAAATGTAATTGTGTCCTGCGCTCCCAGTCTGAGCCAGCACTTTGTTCTGTGCTGTCTTAAGCCTCACGACAGCGACAATTGGTATTTTACGGATGCAAAAGCTGAAGCTCGGGTTGTTGAGAGACACAGCTGGCGGGTTGGAGAGGCAGGATTCAAGGACTCCTCTGCTGTCAAAGCCCATGATGTTCACACTCACCGCTGTCAGGCATCAAGGTGCTCGGAGGCCGGGCACGGTGGCTCACGCCTGCAATCCTAGCACTCCGGGAAGACTGCTTAAGCTCAGGAGTTGGAGACCAGCCTGAGCAAAAGCAAAACCCTGTCTCTACTAAAAATAGGAAAATTAGCCAGGCATTGTGGCGGGCCCTTGTAATCCCAGCTACTCGGGAGGCTGAGGCAAGAGGATCGCTCAGGCCCAGGAGTTTGAGGTTGCTGTGAGCTTCGATGATGCCATGGTACTCGACCCCAGAGCATGGAGTGAGACTCTGTCTCAAAAGAAAAAAAAAGAAAAAACATGTTCTGAGGCTCTAGGGACAAAGTCACTACCCCAACCCTCCAAGAACTTAGGGTCCAGCAGAGGAGACTTGACTAACTCGAGAAGGCAGGCCGGAGCAGCAGCCACGAGCTCCCAGCGTGTCCTGTGAAGGCTTGCTTCCCATCTTTTTCCTTTTCTTTTTTGTTTCTTGTAGAGACAGAGCCTCACTTTATCACCCTTGGTAGAGTGCCGTGGTGTCACAAAGCTCACAGCAACCTCCAACTCTTGGGCTTAAGCAATTCTCTTGCCTCAGCCTCCCGAGAAGCTGGGAGTACAGGCGCCCGCCACAACGCTGGCTATTTTTCTGTTTTTTGCAGTTCTGCCGAGGCTGGGTTTGAACCCACCAACTTCGGTATATGGGGCCGGCGCCCTACTCGATGAGCCACAGGCACCCCTTCCCATCTTTTTTCTTAAAATATAATTTTTTTTTTTTGAGACAGAGCCTCAAGCTGTCACCCTGGATAGAGTGCCGTGGCATCACAGCTCACAGCAACCTCCAATTCCTGGGCTCAAGCGAGTCTCCTGCCTCTGCCTCCCAAGCAGCTGGGACTACAGGCGCCCGTCACAATGCCCAGCCATTTTTTGGTTGCAGCCGTCATTGTTGTTTGGCAGGCCCGGGTTGGATTCGAACCCGCCAGCTCAGGTGTACGTGGCTGGCACCTTAGCCTGTTGAGCCACAGCAGCCGAGCCTTAAAATATAATTTTTAAAAAGAAGAGAAAGAAGACCCCAAGATGTTAAAATTCCTAACCAATTCCAATTCGGGCCGCAGTGATAACTGTACGCCATCCGACAAGAGAATCCAGAACACTGTTTCTCGAGTTTTCCAGTATCACATTTTGTAGAACCGAACATGCCCACAAATCAGTTAAAAAGTTCGGAATTCCCCACACAGGAGTCACTTCTATTTCAGACCCTCTGGGGTACCAAGCTCAAAGGCCAACCCAGGTTGTTCCAGAGATCACAAAGGGAAGTTTCAGTCTCCCTCGAAGGCAGAATGAATTCACCCATACGCCACCTTGAGAACATGAATAAAACATATAGGTTGGCAACAAAGACATACAGGGAAAGTATTTTTCGGCAGGAAATTACAAGCAGCATGCGGAGGAATGGAAGATAAATCAGGTACAGAGACACACGGGTTGCACGGAGGTGGTAAAACCCCGAGCCCAGGTTTGTCTCCTCTGATTGGAGGCTGCTGGGTCGCTTTGCAGGGGTGTCTGCAGACAGGCGGGCCTCTCCTGCCTCCCAGGTCGGCTGGCGGCCGGGAACCACATGTTAGCCTGGGCCTGTGCTTCCCAGCACCCCACCTGGGTTCTGGAAATGCCACGCTGTTTTTCTTCACCTGGCTCTTTGTCTGGGATTCACTCATCCCCTCTTCTCTCTTGCATGCAAATTTGTGCCTTTCCTCCGAAGTAAGATTTTGATGACGAAATCTTCCCTTCATCGTAAAGCACCACCAACTCGGTGGTTTGAAACAACAGAAATTTATTGGGTCACAATCCCGGAGGTGTTGGCAGGGTGGGTTTTAGATTCTGATGCTTGCCTTGACATTCCTTGGCTTGTAGATACATCACGCCAATCAGTCTTCCTCTGTCTCCACATGGCCATCGTATAAGAACATGTCACTGGGCCAAACAGGCATGGTGGCTCGTCCCTGTAACCTCAGCCCTTTGGGAGGCTGAAGTGGGAGGACTGCATGAGGCCAGGAGTTCAACCTGGGCAACATAGTGAGATCCTGTCTCTACAAAAAGTTAAAACAAACAAACAATAAGCCAGATGTGATGCTGTGCACCTGTCATCCCAGCTGCTCAGAAGTCTGGGCCCGGGAGTACAAGGTTACAGTGAACTAAGATCTCACCACTGCACCCCAGCCTGGGCAACGGAGTGAGACCTTGTCTCTAAAAATATATAAATAAATAAAGTAAAAAAGAACGCTGGTGATCGGATTTACGGCCCACCGCAATGCAGGATCACCTCATGTTAGTGAATTATCAATATATCTGCAAGAGACTATTCTCCAAATAAGGTCACATTCTGCAGTTCTGGGAGGACATGAATTGTGAAAGGTGAATATTCAACCCATGACAGGAGTAGAGACCACCACATTCATTGTTTCCTCATTTATGAACAAGGAACGCCATCAGCAATGATCTCTGTGCTCTGACCCCTGTGGTCTAGTCACCGCGTGTGTATTTTAAATCCCAGACATATTCCAAGCCCCTTGAGAAGGTAAAAAGAGTTATACACATCTCCACCATTCAAACAGTGAGAGGTATAAATCCTCCCTCAATACCGTTCATTCATGAAGACTTTTTGTAGTTTAAATATGATCTCTGAAATAGATACAAATGGGGCGGCGCCTGTGGCTCAAAGGAGTAGGGCTCTGGCCCCATATGCTGGAGGTGGCGGGTTCAAACCCAGCCCTGGACAAAAAAAAAAAACAAATAGATACAAATGATGTGTAGCTAAGCAAGAAGTCAGTTAGAATTCATTATTCTTCCGATGTGACTATACGTCTCCCTCTTTCAACTGTCCCAAAGAATTTAAATTCTTTTGTCATCATGAGACGCTTTGGCTAACAAGAGAATACCAATACCTTTCCAAAGCTTTACAGACAGGGCCAGAAGGCATGGCATTCCTTTGTCACAGAAGTCAACGCTTAAATACCAAAATTTCGAAATAGTTCAAAAACCCTCCTGTAGATTATCTGGCATCTGATTTTCCAGGGTCACCTTTGGACACATTTTGGTTTAAATGGAATACAGAGCACAGACTCATCCCAGAAAGGAAATATTTCTCCTTTTCTTCCTTCCCTTCCCTGTCCCAGGAAATTTTTTTTTTGCAGTTTTTGGCTGGGGCTGGGTTTGAATGGGCCACCTCTGGCATATGGGGCCGGTGCCCTACCCCTTGAGCCACAGGCACCGCCCCACCAGGAAATTTTTTTTTTTTTTTTTTTTTTGAGATAGAGCCTCAAGCTATGGCCTGGGTAGAGTTGTGGCATCACAGCTCACAGCAACCTCTAACTCCTGGGCTCAAGCGATTCTCCTGCCTCGGCCTCCCAGGTAGCTGGAACTACAGGTGCCCATCACAACGCCCAGCTATTTTTTTGGTTGCAGCCATCATTGTTGTTTGGCGAGCCCAGGCTAGATTCGAACCTGCCAGCTCAGGTGTATGTGGCTGGTGCCTTAGCCACTTGAGCCACAGGCGCCGAGCCACGCCAGGAAATTTTTAAGATTTTTTTTCCTAATTGTTCCTCCTTCCTCCATGAAATTTTAATATATAGATACATCGTATATCTGTTTATGTACTGTGTGGACACTTGTGCTTTATACACTCTAGTAAAATGCAATAACTACAGTTAGTGGAGAGTAAATATATATTTTAGCAAAGAATAAGCTAATCTTTTATGCAGGATTATAAAGAGCTTTTACAAAAAAAAAATTGTGATAAAATACATAGAACATAGAACTTACAATCTGGGCAGTGTCTGTGGCTCAGTGGGTATGGCACTGGCCCATATACTGAGGGTGGCGGGAGGCTGAGACAAGAGAATCACCTAAGCCCAGAAGCTGGAGGTTGCTGTGTACGGAGGGTGATAAAGTGAGACTCTGTCTCTAAAAAAAAAAAAAATTTCCTTCCTTTTATAGCTAAATAATATTCTGTTGCATGGACATAATGTATTTTGTTTGTTCATTCTTATGTCCATGGACAGACACTTGGATTGCTACCACCTTTTGGGTATTATAAATAATTCTACTATGGGCCGGTGGCTCATGCCTGTAATCCTAGCACTCTGGGAGGCCAAGGTGGGTGGATTGCTTGAGCTCACAAGTTCAAGACCAGCCGGAGAAAAAGTAAAACCCCATCTCTACTAAAAGTGGAAAAACTGAGGCAAGAGGATCACTTGAGCCCAAGAGTTAGAGGTTGCTGTGAGCTATGATACTACGGCACTCTACCAGGGCAACAGCTTGAGACTCTGTCTCAAAAAAATAATAAAAATTGGGCAGCACTTGTGGCTCAAAGGAGTGGGGTGCCGGCCCCATATGCCAGACGTGGCGGGTTCAAACCCAGCACCCTGGCCAAAAACTGCAAAAAATAAAAGAATAATAATAATAATAATGATAATAAATTCTACTATGAACATATGTGTACAAACTTCTTCAAGACTCTGCTTTCAGTTTTTTTAGGGGGGGTTATACCTAGAGGAGAAATTGCTGGATCATACAACAATTCTATTTTTTTATTTTCTGTTTTCTATAGTGACAGCATCATTTTTACATTCCCGTCAACAACACACAAGTGTTTCAATGTCTCCACATTCCTGACAACACTTACTTTCTGGTTTTTGGTGACAGCCATCCTAATGGGCATGAGGTGATATCTCATTGTAGTTTTGACTTGCATTTCCCTAGTGATTAGTGATGTTGTAACATTGTTTTATGGCTGATTAGCCATTTGCATACCTTTCTTGGAAAAGTGTCTATTCAAGATTATTGCCTAGTTTTTGCTTTTTTGGTTTTTTTTTTTTTTTGAGACAGAGCCTCAAGCTGTCACCCTTGGTAGAGTGCTGTGGCATTACAGCTCACAGCAGCTTCCAACTCCTGGAATCAAGTGATTCTCCTGGAAATTCTCTACCTCCCAAGTAGCTAGGACTACAGGCGCCTGCCACAACGCCCGGCCATTTTTTGCTTGCAGCCCCCATTGTTGTTTGGTGGGCCGGGCTGGATGCGAACCTGCGAGCTCAGGTGTACGTGGCTGGCACTTAGCCCATTGAGCCACAGGCGCCAAGTCTGTTTTTAGGTTTTTGTTCTATTTTGAGTTAATTTTTGTTGATGGTGTAAAGGAAGTGTTCGTCTTCATTCTTTTGGATGTGTATATCCATTTTTCCCAACTCCATTTATTGAAAAAGCCTTTTCCTCATCAAGTGATCTTGATAACCTTGTTGACAATCATTTGACCTGCCAGGTATCATGGCTCATGCCTGTAATCCTAGCACTCTGGGAGGCCAAGGCAGGTGGATTCTTTGAGCTCAGAAGTTTGAGAGCAGCCTGAGCAAGAGTGAAATCCCATCTTTACTAAAAATAGAAAAATTAGCTGGGTATGGTGGTGCATGTCTGTAGCCCTAGCTACGCGGGAGACTGAAGCAAGAGGATCACTTGAGCCCAGAAGTTTAAGGATGCTATGAGTTATGACACCACAACACTTTACCTAAACCAGACTCTGTCTCAAAACAAACAAACAAAAAAAATCATTTGACCATTTAGGGGAGGGTTTATTTCTGGACTTATAAACAGTTTTTAAATAAAATTTTGCTTTGTGTCTTTGTTCAAAATATCTGTTTCAGGCTGGGCACCTGTGGCTCAACAGGCTAAGGTGCCAGCCATGTACACCTGAGCTGGAGGGTTCGAATCCAGCCTGGGCCCGCAAAACAACAATGACGGCTGCAACCAAAAAATGGCCGGGCTGGGCCTTGTGGCGGGCGCCTGTAGTCCCAGCTACTTGGGAGGCCGAGGCAGGAGACTCGCTTGAGCCCAGGAATTGGAGATTGCTGTGAGCTGTGATGCCATGGCACTCTACCCAGGGTGACAGCTTGAGGCTCTGTCTCAAAAAATAAATAAATAAATAAACAAAATATCTGTTTCAGCCACTGAAAACCTTTTTGGCATTTAGTTTTTATTATGAGATTTTGTGACCAGGAATTTTCAAATACTTTTATGGCTAAGATTTTTTACCCCTCAACAACCAATTTTTACCCATTGAACGTGCATAAACTCAAATCAATAACATTCTGATTAAGAGATAAAAGTCGATTAGTGCAAAGGCCGAATACAATGGCCAAAATAGGAATGTTGTCTCATTCATCTATAGTATATCATTTTCCCATTATTTTTAATAATGCATGCTGCCCATGCCAACTGGCTCTTCTTTATAAGATCTGTAAGGGCAGTGCTTAGCAGAGCCAAAGAAGCAGCAAGCCCACCAACCAATCAAAACTCCCTAACAATGAGAAAATTGCAGCTTCACTTCCTCATTCGGTGGTCACCTGATCTAAAAATATCGACAGACTCAGGCTCCACTCAGACCGGAGGGGAACCTTGGCTCTTTCTAGATGCATAACAATGGCACTATGGGAAGCTAGACATTACTAAGACTCTTTTTATGTATTCTACTCTGAGAGCAAATGTCAAAAAAATTTACTAGCAAGACTGAAGCCTCATTACCATCCTCTCTTGCCAGGCAGATGATGTCTACTTTCAGAGACAAAGACGGGAGGAAGAGGAAGCCACACTCCTCGGCCAAGCCTTTCAATCTTTCCTTCTTCTGACGTGACGAAAATTAGCAATAGGCGTTTATTAGTCGTTTCTTATTTACTTGCGGCATCACAAATCACAATACCTCAACCGCTTCTCATAGTTGGCTACGATGAAATATTATGAGTATGGTTATGAAACAGCAAATAAATATTTTAGCAGGGAATAAACTAATGTTTTACGTAAAATCACAAATGGCTGTTAAGAACATAAATTTGGCTTCTGTGATTCTTTCCAAAGTTTGCTTCAGCCTTTTAAAATTGTTTTTGGTGTTTTGTTTCTGTTTTGAAGAATTTGTGGTGTAAGGATTTGTTTTGTTTTGTTTTTGCAGTTTTTGGCTGGGGCTGGGTTTGAACTTGCCATCTCTGGCATATGGGGCCGGCACCCTACTCCTTTGAGCCATAGGTGCCGCCCAAGTTTTGGGGTTTTTTTGGAGACGAGTCTCACGTAGGCACCCTGGGAAGAGTGCTCTGGTGTCATAGCTCACAGCAACCTCAAACTCTTGGGCTCAACTGGTCCCCTTTCCTCAGCCTCTGAAGTAGCTGGGACTATAGGCACTGGCCACTACACCTGTCTAGTTTTTCTGTTGTTAGTAGAGACAGGGTCTTGCTGTTGATCAGGCTGGTCTCGAACTCCTAAGCTCAAGTGATCTACCTGACTGCTTCCAGAGTGCTGGGATTACAGGCCTGAGCCACCATGTTCATCCAGTAGTATAAGGATTTGTATGACCTTAAATAATGATGCTTCAGGCCCGGTGCCTGTAGCTCAGTGGCTAGAGCGCTGGCCACATACACGTGGGGCTGGCAGGTTCGAACCCTGCCCAGGCCTGCCAAACAACAATGACAACTACAACCAAAAAATAGCTGGGCATTGTGGCGGACATCTATAGGCCCAGCTACTTGGGAGGCTGAGGCAAGAGAATTACTTAAGCCTAAGAGTTTGAGGTTGCTGTGAGCTGTGATGCCACGGTACCTCTACCCAGGGCTCACATAGTGAGACTCTGTCTCAAAAAAAAAAAATTATGATGCTTCACATCTCTGGGTCTGATTTTTATATATATACAATTAATACCTGTAATCCTAGCACTCTGGGAGACCAAGGCAGGTGGATTGCTTGAACTCAGGAGTTTGAAACCAGTCTGAGCAAGAGCAAGACCCCGTCTCTTAAAATACCTGGGCATGGTGGCAGGCACCTATAGTCCCAGCTACTTGGGAGGCTGAGGCAAGAGGATCACTTGAGCCCAAGAGTTTGAGGTTGCTGTGAGTTGTGACGCCAGGGCGCTCTACCGAGGGTGACAAAGGAGACTCTGTCTCCAAAAACAAAAAGGAAGCTAGACTAAACCCCTAAGATCTTTTACAGTTCTGAAATCTATTATTCTGGTTGTATTTATACAAATTACTCTAGGACAGTTTCAAATTGAAAACTAAACCAGCAATATTTGACAATAGGAGCTATTTTGAGTTAGAAATAGAGTAGTTAGAATACCTATTACATGGTGAGAAACACTCTAAAAAATACATTTTGCGAATTTTAAGAAACATGTTAGCATTTTTTCAACAGTAACAACTATTTAAGGTATGTAATTCACCTGTTATCACAAATGACATATGGAGAAAAATGCAAAACAAAGAAAACCGTAACTTTGTATAACTGGAGACTTCATGTTATATCCTTCTAAAATGTCACTGTGGGATTGGGACATTTTGCAGTTAAATAAGGATGTTCTTTCAATGAAAAACCCAAAACATATTACTTTATAACATACATACGGGGATACATAAAAATTTGCATAAGTATATAGTATATAGAATAATAATAAAACATGTAAGTATATAATAACATAAGTCACAGATGAAAACAGGCAAATGTACTTATAGATTATAATATGTAGATATAAAAGTCGCTATTTTGAAACAGAGAATAAAAGGAGTTTCATTGGTAGCATCTTTCTTTTTTTTTTGGAAACAGAGCCTCAAGCTGTCACCCTGGGTAGAGTGCTGTGACATCACAGCTCACAGCACAGCTCACAGCAACCTCCAATTCTTGGGCTTAAGCGAGTCTCCTGCCTCCACCTCCCAAGTAGCTGGGACTACAGGCGCCCACCACAACGCCTGGCCATTTTTTGGTTGCAGCCATCATTGTTGTTTGGCGGGCCCAGGCTGGATTCAAACCCGCCAGCTCAGGTATACGTGGATGGCGCCTTAGCCCCTTGAGCCACAGGTGCTGAGCCGTAGCATCTTTCTTAATTCAAAAAAGTATTACATATGCTCTCTCCCTGGGTTGCAAGATTACTGAATAATAGAACAAAAATTGACTTGAAAACAGAAAAGAAAAAAAAACTTCTCCAGGTCTGTAATGTATATTTTAACAAGCAGTTACAGTTCTAAAAGCATAAGAATGGTATGTATGAGACAAATCAATACTGTAATGATTATTTAATTCCTCCTACCTCTCTACTGGATCTTTCCTGCTAAGATTTCTGAGCCAAATGCATAGAGAAAAAGTTGTTAACGTATCACTTGTTTTTGTGTTCACCTCATTCCTAAAATAATATGATGGCTGACACGCATACATAGACCGTAGTATGGTAGGGGGAAAAAATAGGTTAAAAAAAAAAAAAAAAGTGGAAGAAAATAAGAAGAGAGTATAACAAGTTTCTCTATGACCACCCTGACCACATCCTTACGGTCTACACACATAGAGTGTCTAACAACTGATTTTTATGACCTCCCCAAGCTCGGGCATAACAGCAAGGCATAGATCAGAGACAGCAATTCTACAAAGGACTAACATTAAAATTACATCAAGATCGTATGAGTCAAGCTTCTCCAGAGAGGTAGAATCAATGGAATATACACACGTGTGTGTGTGTGTGTGTGTGTGTATACATATACATTTACTACAATCACTTGGCTTATGTGATTCTGAAGGCTGGCAAGCCAAAATCTATAGTGCGGGGTGGAAGACTCAATCAAAATTCAGGACAGCCAATATTCTGGTTCCAGTGTGAAAGCTGGCAGGCTGGTAGCTGCAGGAGAATTCTCGCCTACTGGTGGAAGCTGTTCTTTTTGTTCTATTCAGGTCTTTGTTTTTTTTTTTTTTTTTCTTGGAGATAGCGTGTCACTCTGCTGCCTGGGTAGAGTGCTGTGCTGTCATAGCTCACAGCAACCTCAAACTCTTGGGCTCAAGAAAACCTCTTGTCTCAGCCTCCCAAGTAGCTGGGACTACGGTTGCGCACCACTATACCTGGCTGTTTTTTCTATTTTTAGTAGAGACGGGGTATTGTTCTTGCTCGGGCTGGTCTCAAGCTCCTGAGCTCAGGCGATCTACCTGCCTCAGCCTCCCAGAGCGCTGGGATTACAGGTGTGAGCCACTCATTGAACTGATTGAACGAGTCTTGCCAACATAATGGGAGGCAATCTGCTTTTCCCAAAATTCACCAATGTAAATGTTAATCTCATCTCCAAACCCCCTCCAAGTTGCTACATAAAATTAACCAACGTAAAGCTATAGTGTAGTAACCGACCCGGCAAGAAGACCCCCTAAAGGCCCCTAACTGTTTCAGCCTTAGTCCCTGTCCATCTCAAACCCCCCTTTTTGGTTTAATTCTGAGAACACGTTTCTGACAAGGAAGTTCTCCGAGTTCCCTGACTCCCTAGCAATGGTAGCAATGTCTAAACACAATGATGAGAAACTTACCTCAACCCCCCTAGCCAGCTAAACAATGGTAAAAACTTACTCAAGCAGAGTTTCCCAGGCTACTGGGCTTTCCAAGTTGTCCCCATGGTTACTGAGTTACCCCACTGAGCCATCACGCAGCAACCCTCTGAACCAACTACCTGACTGTGACCCCACACTTTAACCCACCATGTGTTGCTTTTGTACATGCTTGATTTGGGCGCAGATGACTGTGCCCCTACAACCCTGTCCTCCAAATTCCCTATTCTTCTTAAAGCTCATCAGTCCTCTTTGACTGCATTTAGAGCTTTCTGTACCATAATCTCATTATAGATGTTCTCAGCTCCCAGTGGAGTTATGGCCTGAAAAGCTCAACCATAAGTTGAAAATGCATTTAATACACCTTACCTACCAAACATCAAGGTTTAGCCTAGAATCCCTTCAAACGTGCTCAGGACACTTAACATTAGCCTATGATTGGGCAAAATCACCTCACACAAAGCCTATTTTATAATGAAGCGAATCATACTGCTAGCTCAGGAAAAGAAGCAAAACTCAAAATTTGAGTTACGATTTCTACTGAATTTGTTATCACTTTCATACCATTGTAAAGTCGACAAATCGTAAGTAGGGCACTAGCTACATTTGCACACACTCCTTCTCTCCCCCGTAGACTGTGAATGACCTCAGGACAAGGGTACCAGGCCATTTATTCCTGTTATTGCACCTGTCACAGGACCCCGAATATCATAGATGCTGCTTAGGGGATGAATAAATTAATGAATGAGTTTGGGCAAAGCACTTACCCTCATTTACTCTGATTTGAAAAGTGAGCTGGGGTGCAAACGCCGACATTTCAGTTCTCTAATTGTTTGCCGTGACAACTTTTCCTCCTGTTTTCCCATAAATATTTAAGGACATAACTAACTATATTTCAGTCTTGTATAGAAGTCTGGATCCGTAACCTTGAACTTCAAGAATGTGGAGTGACCTTTTCTGGCCCTTAGTTCCTGCCTTCACCAGACCCAACCCATCTTCAGCCAGACAATAATGAAGTGGCGTCAACCCTGAAGGTCACCTGTGTAGAGGACCCTCTCTCTCATTCCCTTTCCCTCAAATCTCAAACCCTCCCCATCACACTGTGTACTCTCTCCATGGACCTGTTCCTCTTCCCTGGCCAGAGTCAGCCCCTTACACATCCAAACTTCATCAAGTTCACACTTTTCCTGAAACCCATCATGTACTTACATAACGTTCCTCAAGATACCATTGCTCTTCAGAAAGTTTTTTCCCCTGTCTCTGCATCCCCAAAAACGTCCCCAGCCTTCACACTTCAACTTACTGCCTTCTTCTTCCCCCTGAACACTTCCCTGACCTCTCTGGTATAAGTTCTCCTCGGGTCTCCTGTAACTCGTATCTCTTTTAAAGCTTTTCATGTCAGTATCCAGTCTTGTTACTTGGCACGTGCTGGTCTGCCCCCAGGAAGCCATCAGTTACCTGCGGGTAGGAATTGTGTCTTACTTTTGTAATTTTGAGAGGTGGTTCAGCTTCTGGGGTCACCTTCAGAATCTGCACATAGTCTTGGATCTGAATCCTTCCTCTACCCCCTGCTAGTTCTGTGACCCTGGACAAGTCCCTCAACCTTTCTAGCTCTTGATGAATAATAATGATAACACTAAAGGTATAATAATAATAGCAATACTTGGAGATGCCCGTAGCTCAGTGGGTAGGGCTTCAGCCACATACTCCAAGGCTGGTGGGTTCAAGCCCAGTCCAGGCCTGCTAAACAACAATGACCACTGCAACCAAAAAATAGCCAGGCATTATGGCGGGCACCGATAGTCCCAGCTACTTGGGAGGCCGAGGCAAGAGAATCGCTTAAGCCCAGGAGTTAGAGGTTGCTGTGAGCTGTGATGCCACAGCACTCTACTGAGGGCAACATACTAAGATTCTGTCTCAAAAATAAATAAATAAAAATAATAATAATAATAGCAATACTTAAAAATAAAAATCAAAAAAAAAATAGCAATACTTGCCTCTGTAGGAGATTGTAAATTTAGATACAATGTATATAAACCACTTCTTATGGCCATCTGTTACACACCAGGAATATCATTGATACCTCTTCTATTCCTCCCGCCATGCCTTACCCTTAGTAGGTACTCAAACATGTTTGTGGATCGAATAAATGAGAGGCAGGATTATGAGTTCAGAGTGTTGTAGAAATTGCATCTCCTTAAATAAGCAACTGAAGCATGTCTCTTACTTTGGCAGAGAGCCAGAAGCCAGAACAAGATTGAAGATGAGCTGTATCTTGCCAAGATGTTACAAATAGACAAACATATTTCACTGTTATTATTTCTCTCAACCTTTCAGAAGGATAATTATTTTAAAGGTAAAATTCTTTTTTTTTTTTTTTTTTTGCAGTTTTTGCTGGGGCTGGCCTTGAACCTGCTATCCTGGTATGTGGGGCCAGTGCCCTACTCCTTGAGCCACAGGCGCTGCCCTAAAGGTAAAATTCCTTTTTTTTTTTTTTTGAGACAGAGCCTCAAGCTGTCACCCTGAAAAGAGTGCTGTGGCATCAAAGCTCACAGCAATCTGCAATTCCTGGGCTCAAGCGAGTCTCCTGCCTCAGCCTCCCAAGTAGCTGGGACTACAGGTGCCCGCCACAATGCCCGGCCATTTTTTGGTTGCAGCCATCACTGTTGTTTGGCGGGCCCAGGCTGGATTCGAACCCACTAGCTCAGGTGTTCGTGGCTGGTGCCTTAGCCCATTGAGCCACAGGCGCCGAGCCAGCCTAAAGGTAAAATTCTTAAGAAAAGAAAAAAAAATCTTAAAACCCCAAATCAAACGGTCCACATCAAGTTACCTTGACTTTCTTTTCCATTTAGAAATTAAGGAGGCTAACCCCACACAACACTGGCAATTTATGAATAATGCTTTAATTCAAACAGACTGGAAAGTGGGGATTTTGTTTGTCTAAGGATCAAGTTATATCCAAGGGCTCACAGGTACTGATGCTGGTAGAGCCTGAGATGAGAGATTAGAGTCATCTATAATTCACACAACCCCCTGGAAGGGTCAGGAAAATGAAACTGACTCCATGCTTGTCAGAGAAAGTGATTCTTTTCGTTTTTCTAATTAGGAGTTGAGGTGAGTGTCGGGAAAGTTGGGAAGAAAGCAGGCACAGGGACACAGGCTAGAGCCTGCAGGAAAAAATGGTGCGGTGTGACAGCAGAAAGAACAGGAGATAAAGAAGGAGCAAAACTCGGCTCCAAACCTGGAAGCAAGCAGTAGCTGCACCGGCCTGTCAACAAAGCCCCAGGGTCTGTGTGACCTCACACATTACTGATTTCACTTGAAATCCTAGATCCAGAGAGAAACACTGAAAAAGACACCCTTCAGCCCTGGCTCCTGATGCTACCTTCTTGTCTGTTAGAAATTCAAGTCCAGGCTCAGCGCCTGTGGCTCAACGGGCTAAGGCACCAGGCATGTACACCTGAGCTGGCGGGTTCAAATCCAGCCCGGGCCCGCCAAACAACAATGACAGCTGCAACCAAAAAATGGCCGGGCGTTGTGGCGGGTGCCTGTAGTCCCAGCTACTTGGGAGGCTGAGGCAGGAGACTCGCTTGAGTCCAGGAATTGGAGGTTGCTGTGAGCTGTGATGCCACAGCACTCTATCCAGGGTGACAGCTTGAGGCTCTGTCTCAAAAAAAAAGGAAATTCAAGTCCAACAGAGATGCTTTAGGAAGCTTTAGGTCTTCTTTTTTTTTTTTCAAATATTTTTTTTTTTTTAAATACATGTATTTTATTATTCTTCATTACATTATTTCCCCCCTCCCACCCGTCCGTGATAAGGCAGAATTGATTTACAGAAAAGAATACAGAAAACACCAAAGCTCCTGGTAGTGGGAGAGATTT